>JBBPBX010003351.1:48489-83183 GCA_038048925.1 Garcialebias charrua
TTACTGACATATGGTCTGTGCAACTGTTACATGCACTAGGCATGTAATTTATTTAAGTCAGAAGCATGAGAAGTTTAAAGACCGTGTAAAGTGAATTTCAACATTTTCTTCAATAAACATTATAAATGTCATAATTGTAATCTTGTAAACGAGTAAAACGTCTCAAAATGACAAAACAAAACCAGAGAATTATCGTCCTATAAGTATTTTGCCAATCATTTCGAAAATTGCAGAGAAATGGGTTGCTCTGCAGTTAACAGAGCATTTAAATGAAAGCCCAACTTCTCTCCATCCCATGCAATTCGGGTTTAGGAAGTATCACTCTACAGAGACAGCCACCTGTTACCTTCTGGAAAATCTAAAACAGCTTCTAGATCAGGGCGGCTTTGTGGGTGCTGTGTTCCTTGACCTGAAACGTGCTTTTGACACAATCAACCACAACATTCTTCTTGCTAAACTAACTCATTTTAATTTCTCTAATAGTGCCCTCTGCTGGATGAAATCATATCTGTCTGATAGAAAACAAGCAGTACAAATAGAAAACTCACAATCTACCTTTCTTACCTGCTCAGCTGGAGTCCCACAGGGCTCAATACTGGGACCAATCTTATTTAGCCTATATGTTAATGATTTGCCAAATGTTTGCAAAACTGTAAAAATGCAATTATATGCAGATGATACTGTATTGTATGTTCATGGAAAAACAAAAAATGAAGCTGCTGCTGTGCTTTCTAGTGCCATGATGCCGGTGTCTCACTGGCTCCAGGACTCTTGTCTACATCTCAACACTAAAAAAACAGTCTGTATGTTTTTCTCTCGGCTGCCACCAGATAATGGGCATCCATCTGTGTTGGTCAATGGCGAGACATTAGATGTGGTTGAACAATTTAAATACCTCGGAGTCATTTTTGATTCCAATCTAAATTTCAAGCAACATGTAAAGAGAATTTCACATATAATTAAACTTAATCTGGCAAACTTCAAACATATAAGACCTTCTCTGACAACAGAATCAGCAAAGGCTTACATGCATGCCATGATCTTCAGCCATATAGCCTATTGTTATACCACATGGTCTCACACTTCAGAGATCGTCATGAAGCCCCTAAAGACTCTTTTTAAGAAAACACTGAAAATTTTTGACAAAAAGCCAATACAGTATCATTATTGCAACATCATAAATAAGTACAACATTTTGGATTTTAATAGCTATCAGATTTTTATGGACGTTTGCCTGATTTTTAAAGTTTTAAATGGACTTGCTCCTCCTCCTTTAATATATTTTATAAGTAAAAAAACAAGTACAGTAAACACAAGAGCACTGACCAGAGGAGATTGTGATGTGCAGCGGCGCAGGACTAAATTTGGCCAAATGGTGGTGTCCATCAGAGGCACCAGTCATGGAACACACTGCCAGTTTCCATCAGGAACTGTGGCACCTACTCTGGCTTTAAAAATTCTCTGAAACTTTGGCTGAAAACTAACCAGAAGTGCACTCATGTGTAGATTACTTTGTCTATTTTCTTATGGCATCATATTTTTATTGTAATTTTATGTTGTGTTATGTGCTATATAGGTGATGTTTGTATTTTTCTCTGCTCTTTTGTTTTATGGGATGTTTCTTATTCTTACCTGCCTTAGGACAACGGATGAAAACTAGCTATTGTGCTAACTCCGGCATATTTACATTGCTGCTTACTGCTGTCATGTTTATTAATATGCATTGTCCTAACTTAAATAAAGAAAGAAATTTAAAAAAATTATAAATACATATGTATATATAATTTTATTTTTATTTTAGCTTCTCTCCACTGGTTCCCTGTCAAGTCAGAATATACAATAATTTAAAATCTTACTTCTATACAAAGCTCTCAACAACCAAGCTTAACTTTACAGTGTATTAAAGATTTTAAAATTATTTTCCAAACAGAGAACTGTCAGACTGCAAGTTCACTTCCGGCTTCTTCTTCGTCTTCTTTTGGTTTTTCCCTCTTCAGGGGTCTGTCATCCTCCTCTATCTCACTCTATCCTCTGCATCCTCTGTCCTCACTCCAACTACCAGGTCAGGTGCAGTCTAAAAACATTAAAGTGTTTATTGTGGTGCAGGATTAATTTTATATATATTGTTTGGGGGGGGGGAAAGCGTGTAAAACAATCACAAAGCCTAATTTTGTTTTACAGAAAAGAGCTGTAAGAATTATCACTAGAAGACATTACTGTCATCCATCAAGTACATTATTTTATCAACTGAAATTATTGAAGTTTCCATGATTTGGTAGATTATAATATTTTATCAGTTATGTATAGGGCTCAGAATAACACATTATTGTTAAATATCCAAATGCATTTTGTTAAAAGACAAAGTTGTTATAATCTTAAGGGGACAGAGATATTTGTAAAACCACAATTCAGAACTAGTTTGAAGGGACGGTCCACCTCAATCCAGGGAATTAGATTATGGAATGGTTTGGAGAATGTAGTTAAAAATGTCAAGTCAATGTTTACATTTAAGAAAATGATCAAAACTAAATTGTTAAAAAATATATATGAAGTAGCGTAATGTGTATTGTATTTATTGTATTAGTTAGAAAATTAGAAAGAGTTATTCATTTTGTTTTGTTACTGGACGATTATTATTGTTTGAACTGATTGTTTTAAAAAAGGGGCAGATATAATAAGATTTTTTTCTTCTTTCTGCTACCTTTCATTTTTTACATTTTGTACGTTATCATTTATGGCATTGTTTTGTATTGTGTTTTTTGTTAAAAAAAAGAACAAATTTAATAAACATAAAACATAAACCAGTTACTAAAATTTTAACATTTAAAATAACAGTAACCAAATACAACTAGGTCAAATCATAGACAAATTAATCTCTTAATATTGATATAAAAATTACATGAAAAAATCTGAGCAGAAACAATGACTAAATATTTTTTTATCACTGAACTTGATGGGCACTAACTGAATTTAAGCATGATCTTGTGAAACAGGACAAATGTGCCAAAGTCCAATTAAGGTGCAATATGTATGAGCAAGATAATCATGCTAAAGTAAATAGAGAAGATGATGTTATGTTTGTATTATAATAAAAGTATAGAATATTAGAGGTACAGTATTACTCGTTTTGCAGCATGGGATTAACCTGTATGGTTGAATGAAAAATAATCAAATGTTTCCTTTTTAATAATAATAACAATAACAATAATAGATAAACAGAAAGATGTACTGTATTAGTTTTGCCATTATTATAATTTTTTTGTTATTGTTATTATTTAAAGAGGGCGTGTCTTTGTATCTTGTTACATTATTCTGTTTTGTGTTGTTAGTAAAGTTTAAAAAAATTAAAGAGGGCGGTCCTTTTGTGTGAAGTCGCCTCTCATTGGATTAGGAATAAAAACGGTAACGCCCTAAAAATATATCTTTGCTGTGATTGGCCAGGACTCCCACGATAACCAATGTCGTCCTCATAAGGCAGGCAGCCAAGCTGGAGCTCGTAGGGCTCGTAGTGCAAACAACAAATCAGTCAGCTAGCGCAGGGTTGTCCAAGTTAAATTGTGTGCGGGCCTCTTTCGGCTTGTAGCTCTCCTGATACTCGTTTCAAAACTCCTTTTTCTTGCACAAGTTTTTATTTCTTATTTGGTAGTCGCACAACAAAACAAAGCTGAAGTTGCTTTAGTAAAGGTAAGGTAGTCGGTTTTTTTTTATTATGTAAAAACCTTACCGGTTCACGCAAAATGGCTTCCGCTAGCTTAGCAAGCACACAAGCTAATGTGTTGAGCTAACTAGCACATATTAGCTCAGGAGCCGGCAGATGCTTCAGCAAATGGCGTCGTTGCATTAACTTTTATGGGTGGCTTTTAAACTGAAATGCTTTCGGTTTAGGCATCATTTTGGGATCTTTATATCACGAATTACTGAAAATGCATTTTATCACACGGACACGTAACCTTCTAATTTGGCATGATCCATGTTTTCAGCCTTGCAGTGGGATAGCAACAAACACAGCCGACTGAAAGCGACTGTGGTCAGTCACGTTGTCCAGCCGAGGTCACCATAAATGCTGAAGCTGAATTTACAGCCTATTGTTTTTTGTGTGACCTTTATTTTTACAATGAATCCCATCTCAGAATATCCTAGATTTGGAGTGTATCAATGCATCCACGACGATTTTAACTCGTATGTGATTGAGCCAAACTGGTCGTGATGAGAAAATGTCAATGTTGCAGTGATGTAGCTAATTTCTGGCTCAGCTAGCTAATGTCCAAGCAGGTAGCTTTTGCAGGTGAGATGACGCACCGCTTGTATTGTTGTTGGGAGTTGTGTACATCCATACATTTAGACTTTTATAATCTTACTGTAATACATTATACTGTAAACTACTGTACTAGTATCTCACAAAGAGATATGCTAAAAATGTGTCAGAACATGCAAGTACTGTAGTTTTTTTTTATTTTGCTCGTTAACTCATTTTTGTGACATGGTCATGGATAACTGGATAAGGATGAATGCTTTACAGTTATTTTTGTTAGTCATTCAATCTGTAAACGTTTTACTCGTTCCTGTAATGGTTCTAATTGCCTTTTTTTTTTTTTGTCCTCCCCAGCACCGTTATCCCCATCCCCTCCTATTGTTATTATTCTTTTGAGTATTCTTCATTGTCAAGCCGCCAAAGTGGAGAGTGTCGTTGCAGAAGGGGGCGCTTCTCGTTTCAGGTGAATAACTCAAAGCAGCACAGTCTTGCATGAAAACGCATTTTATTTGCTATTGTTGGATGTAACTGGGACCCTGTGTACATAATTTCGTCCCACCTCATGTACCACATCAGAGTCAGAGTTTCTTTGTCATACGCACCTCATGTGGTACATGTGATGGAACAAAATTGTGTACACAGGGTCCCAGTTACATCCAACAAAAGTATGAAATGTAAAAGAAAAACGGTAAGATCTAAGAAAAACGTTAGACTAAAAACATGCTAAGCACTAGTAGTACAAAAACAATACGCCGAGCAACAGCACAAGCATAAGTGTGTGTGAGCATGTGAGTCGGAGTCAGAGATTCTTTATTGTCATTCACACCACATGTGGTACATATGATGAAACGAGGTTATGTACACAGGGTCCCAGTTACATCCAACAATAAAATGTAAAAGAAGAACAGTAATAAAATCTACCGTATTTTCTGGTGTATAGGTCGCAGGCCTTGAAAAACCCCAAAAAAGGTGCGACCTATACACCAGAAAATACGGTAAGTTATGAACTAAGAAAAACATCAACTAAAAATACACTAGGCACTAATATCATAGAAAAACATTACTCCAAACAGCAGCATGAACATGAGTCTGTATAAGCAGATGAGTCATTTTTGAACAAGCGATGTGAATGACAACGAACCTTGAATCCTACAGTCTTAGCGTATGGAAAATGAAGTTTTTATTTTGTTTTTTTTATTTCACTTCAAACCTCAAGATCGTTTTAGCTGTCACTGTGTCACAGATATCTCATGCAGCGTTACACGTGCTGTTGGGGTGAGGTTTTCAACAATGTAGTTGAGTCTACAACCTTTACATGTTGATGTACCTTTGAACAAAAAAGTAAACTATAAGTCCCTCCTAATGACGGCACCTTGCATGGTCTGAACTTGTTTATGTGCAAATTAAAATACCTTGTAAGTTTTTCCGTGGCCCTAATTGGCTTTTAAAATGTTATACGAGCAGATGTTTTACTATGTTTGATGCATAAAACTTTTCAGTCACAAGTAAGCATAGTTTGACGTGCTTTGTCCCACCACATCACGCACATGCTGTTTCTTTTGTTGATCATATTGCTTTTTGGTCAACATTTGCTTGGGTTCGATAATAACAGAAGAGCCAAGTCAAAATGTAAAGCTCTAGATGAACTGATCCGTCTTCCTATGTTCTGACCTTCACCTGTGGTCATCAGGTTTGGATCATGACTGAAAGAACTAGATCAAACGGTCAAAAAGGGCTTCCTAGGGAGCTTGGACTTGGAGTAGAGCCGTTGCTCCTCTGCAGTGAAGTGTCAGTTGGGGTGGTTTGGAAATCCGACCAGGATGTCTCCTGGACACCTCCCTTTAGAGGTTTTCTGAGCACATCCCACTGGCAGAAGGCCCCAGGGAAGACCCAGAAGTGACTTGAAGGATTGTGTATCTTCTCTGGCCTGGGAACACCTCAGGGCCCCCCAGGATAAGCTGTGAAGTGTCTCTGGGGAGAGGGATGTCTGGGTTCTCTCCTGGTCCTGGACCTGTTGCCTCCACGACCCGACTACGGATAAGCAGTTAAAAGATGGAGGATGTGGAGTTTTCAGAGAGTCTTTATTGTCATTTGCACCGCATGTAGTACATGTGATGAAAACAAGATTATGTACACAGGGTCCCAGTTACATCCAACAACAAATGCAAGAGAAAAACAGTAATAACATCTAGGATTAACTAAGAAAAACATCAACTAGTAATACACTAAGCCCTAATGTAGTAGAAAAACATCATTATAAACAGCAGCACGAACATGAGTCTGTATGAGCAGATGGTCACAGATGAACACAGCAACAAGAAAACAGATCAGCATCAGCATGATGTGATATTTTGCAGTGTTTATTCTTATTATTTATTTATTCATGAGTCTAACAGCCTCAGGGTAGAAGCTGTTCCTCAGTCTAGTGGTTCTACATTTGATGCTCCTCAACCTCCTTCCTGAGGGGAGTGGGGCAAAGAGTGAGTGTTTTAAGAAACTGAACCTTTTTAAGACTTTTTCTTTAACAGAAATTCTGAAAACTGTGTGTCCACTTTATAGACGGTTATAATTTTTGGGACTAATATTTCTCAGAGTTCACATGTGACTTGCTTTGCTTTTGGTCTCCCAAGTTTCAGTGCTACACCATAAAGACCAGAAGAAAAAAAATTGATGTGTAATGTTAAGATTAATAACTTTTTTTTTCTTCTTTTTTTTACATTTTGATGGTAAGCATTACATTTTAAATAACCAGAACTTGCATGGGTTGTTTTGTTTAATTTAAGCACCTGAAAGCATAACAAAAAAAGTTACTTCTTGTGAGCCAAAGATGCAGATGTACCGTACTGTAACTTATTAGGTTATATGATCTTAATGTGCTCCATGTTTACCTCTGCAGTGCTTCTTCGGGGGGAGGAGGTGGTAGGGGTGCACCTCAGCACAATCCCAAGACTGTCGGCAACAGGTTTGTTTAATGCCCTTATGTGGGAATGAAGGATTTTTAGTCTTTGTCAAGAATAGTTTACTGATGTCACCAAAATAAATAAAAACTTGGACAAAAATAAATGTGGCAGATTATTATTATATTTTTTTTTCTGAGACCTTCCAAGAGTTAAAATGAGGTGCACGTAAAGATGATGGCATCAGTTTTAAGAAGAGTGAACCTGTTTGCATGACTGTGTTTAGTTCTGTTACAGAAAAATAACTTGCCAGTGTGCATGCCGGTTTTTATTTTTTTATTTTGTTTTTACTATCAACGCTGTCATCACAATCTGTTTGGCTTGGTCTTTTTGTCTGTTTGCAGCGAGTTCCTGGGGAAAACCCCAGGGCAAAGCGTTCAGAGATGGGTTCCTTCACGAAGCACTAGACGAGATGTCAACTCCAGCAACGAAAAAGAGCTACATGATGCAATCTTCAGGAAAGTGAGGGGGTAAGGTTCAAATTCAGAAAGATATGCAGGAGTCTTGATCCTGCACAGAGATATGTTGGCATTAGTATTTCAAGAAAATACCCAGCAGCTGTTTTGATCAAATGTCCGTTTTCAGAAAAATGCAAGGAATCCTTTTTAAATCGTTTGTGAGTGAAGTGAGGTGTTCCTGCTGCATTTTTGTTGTTTCTTAAATTGAGAAAGGTCCTTAAAGATCCACTGACATGAATTTTTTTTTTACTATTCATAAAATTGCTCAAAATATATATATTTTAACATTTAAATATGTTCGTTTTTGCAAACAAAATGATAAATCACTTTAATTTTGCTTTAAAAGTGATTTTGAACTTCAAGCCGTGTTTAATCATGGGAAATCCGATTACACGCGAACGCACCATCTGTGACATAGTGTGCAGAGTGAGAGGCAGAGCTCTGGGCTTGTCATGGCGCACGGGTGTGCGCAGCTCGACATGAAGGTAAGTCTGATACAACATCAGACCTAATAGATCCTGTTGTTTCTTGTTCCATCACCCAAACTATTTTCTGCTTCCCAAAATGAAGACAAATGGCTCAAATCTTCAGATTGCTAAATTCGTCTGGTTTTAAATTGTCCGCTATACATAGTTCCCACACACGCCCCCAGTATTGCGCAATACCGGCTTCCGCACCACATCTAAAGGCGGAAAAGGCGAGCAAGATGGCAAACAAGCAGACGCGAACAACCAGAGCAAATTATACGGACAAAAACACGAGCTACCACAGCTTCACCAAGGAACAAGAGCAAAATGGCAGTGGTCGGAGTTAAATGAGTTTGAGAAAGAAATCATGGCAGACGAATCGGACAACTAGTCACAAAGTAGTTACTCTGATATCATTAATTATTTAATTACTACGAGGAGCGCACACCGGCTTCACAGCACAGAGCTTCACAGCTTTAAATCCAAAAAAGATGTGTAAACTGTCTCAATCAGATCTAACCAGCTAAAAAAAGGTTTAACTAAAATAACACACAGCCACACAAACAGTCCAGGCTGAACACGGACCAGAACCAGCACTTTGAGTGTTACCGTGTTGGAAGTTAGCATGTTGTTAGCATCTGGAGCGGAGGGTCCGTCGAGCTCAGGTCGGACGGCGTGGATCCGTCGCGGCCGCGGGGGCACGTCCCATGGGACCGACGCGTCGCCCGCACGACTTGGCTCCCGTCCTCCTTCTCCCACTGGGACGGTCTCCCCGCCGGTCCCGGTGGACCGTGCGAGACCGTGAGGAGGCCGTTGTCGCGTTAGCGAGATGCTAAGCTAACCACAGCATGCAAGACGGTGTTGCTAAATAATGAAAAAAAAAAAAAACGCTCTAACACACAGACAGTTGTACTCTAACATTGTTTCACAAAATGATTTATGTAGAATATTTTGTTTACCGGCCAAAAGCACGACGTCTTCTGAGCAGATCCGAGAGAGCGATGGAGCTGCTGTGAGCTTCTCCGATGAGATAAATCCTTCACGTTTACTTTTTTTGGATTAAGTGAAACCTGCGCGTTGCCCAAACGTCTACCCGACTGGAACACCCACTGACCCAACACGAAGTAACCATTGCAATTAATTAGAAATTAACACAAAAAAACCCCGTGAAAAATGAACATCCATTAGACCGCGCTGTCCCCTGCGCTGCCTCTCGAAATGAGGGTCCACCCGAAAGTTACACGGATGTGACGTCACATGGGAACTATGTATTGAAGAGACCAGAGCCCTCTGCCTCTCACTCTGCACACTACGTCACAGATGGTGCGTTAGCGTGTACAGTAATCAGATTTCCCATGATTAAACACGGCTTGAAGTTCAAAATCACTTTTAAAGCAAAATTAAAGTGATTTATCATTTTGTTTGCAAAAACGAACATATTTAAATGTTAAAATATATATGTTTTGAGCAATTTTATGAATAGTAAAAACATCATGTCAGTGGACCTTTAAGATGGCAGGCGTTTGCTGAAGGCAGCTTAGCCTGGTTTGCTTCTGTTTCAGGCTATGTTTACAATTTTAAAAGATGAGATGTTTCCATCAGGATTGTAGTCATAAGCAGGCAACTAATTATGCAGCACAAGCTGAGAAATTATTATGCAAACTACCGTACCATGTGTTTGATTTACATTAGTTGTGGCATGCATTTTCAACTCAAAACGTTTCTACCTGGATCCAAGCTGTTTTCGCTGGTGGTAGCATGACTATTCATTTTTATATGCCCATTGAAAGGCGGACGTATTATGGTGTCTCCATTAGGCCTGTCACGATAAACAACAAATCACTGAATCGCATGATAAATGCATTTATTGACTTTATAGTTTCTTGTGTCTTTCTTTCTACTGAAGACACTGGATGACAAAAAGCTCAACTCTGGTGCTCTTCACTGACCCATCCCTGTCTCTTTTCTCTATAAAATCTGTTTTAACCGTCCAAAAATCGAGTTTTTGGATAATTAAAAGCAGCTAAGCCGAGAAGCTAAGCTAACAGGCCGACCTGGGGGGGAAACCTCTGTCTTGTCGAAGCTCCAAAATTCACAGTTGAAACTCGTGCCTTCGTGTAAAAAGTTTTTTCTCTGCAAAAAGAAGCTGAGAACTTGTTTACTGATTAAAAAAATATTTTTTTATTAAAAGCTTTATGTGGAAAAATTCTATGCTGAAGAGCTCAAACCACAGCGAGCGTCCACCATTTTGAAAACTGAAAAACAGGAAGGAGAGGGATGGAGACAGCCCATGTCACGTCAAGGGGCCTCCCTCCCATTTTTCTTGAAGAGACACGATACTCACTCCCTCACTACCCATCCTTTAGTTTAAACAGTCTTATACTGCCATCCAGTGGTCCAAAAATGTACTACACTCAAAACTTAACCAATATGTCTCTTTATATTTGACAATAATTACTAATTGTTGTCAAATTTCAAACAATATTATCGTTTATCACAATAATTTCTGAGACAATTAATCGCCCAGCAAAATTTGTTTTCGTGACAGGATAGTCACGCACCTTGATAGCAGTTTATCTGTTTTAACTGTGCTCTATAAATAAAAATGACTTGAATTGACTAGTCTCTGTCTATATAACCATAAACTTTCTCTCGTTCCGCCTATCACTTCTGATCGATTGTATCAAAACTTCATACACATCATCACTAGATGGAATGTTGCATCTACTGTTTAGTCACACCAGCTCCAAGGTCAAGATCACAAATTTAAGGGAAAAGTTAAAATAAGGTATTTGCTTGTCCAGACCATAACTTCTGATCTGTTCAAGATACTTTAACAAAACTGGAGACAAATTTGGACCACCCTAGACAGCGTGTCCTCAGTGCTAAGGTCACAAAACGAGGTCCACAGTTATACAAAGTTTTGCTTGTCTGGGCCATTGCTATAGATTGCTGTACGATGATTTGTTGGCGGAGTATAATGTGCCATACGCAATACTTTTGTTCCTCTAGTTAAAGTATGTTCTTACTCAATCTGTCTTCAACTCTTGCTGCCTCATCGATCTCTTCTTCTTCTGGTTTGTTCAGCATACTCAACAAACTTACGCCTGACAAGTTTGACAAGCTATGCCTTGAGCTCCTGAATGTGGGCGTAGATTCAAAACTCGTCCTTAAAGGAATCATCTTGCTGGTAAGTGATGATTTTCACTATTCTGTAGAGCTCTGCTAAATGTACCAGTACCGATATGTTAATCTGTACTTGGCAGTCTGCTCTTTGAGCCATTCCCACTTTTTGTAATGACTTTTTTTGGTTCCTCTCTGCTTTGTTTTAGATTGTAGACAAAGCCCTAGAAGAGCCAAAGTACAGCTCGCTCTATGCTCAGCTATGTCTGCGCTTGGCAGAGGACGCGCCAAACTTTGATGGCCCTTCATCTGAAATCCAAACATCCCAAAAGCAGAGCACAGTAAATATTTAAACAGACTACATTTCTAATTGTGTTTGTACGCATGTCCACAGTAAACTTATGGTAACGGTAAACAATGATATTTTTGTTTGTTTTTGTTGTTGTAGACCTTCAGGAGACTGCTGATTTCCAAGCTACAAGATGAATTTGAAAATCGCACCAGAAATGTTGAAAGTAAGTCTCGTAGTTCACGTCCTGGATTGAGTGCTTCAGCATCAGTTCAGTGACTGAAGTTGTTTGAGTTTTCGGGATTCACTATTTATAAGAAGGAAGAAAAAAAAGCAATTCTTTAGATGCATCTTAAAATAATAAAAGTACCGGTACTCAGATTGTGTAGCAGTTTGGCAGCTGTTATACATTAGATTTATGTAAAACGGTAGTTTAATCATGCTATATAACATCGGTGTATAATGGAAGGAATGATTTAAGATGCAAGATGGCGGCGCGTGCAAACGTTGCGGCTTCTCTCTCTCCCAGCAACACGGTGCTTTCGTCTGTTTTGTCCTGCACGCCGCAATTTGCCGGCACGTCTTTGTCTTGTCTACGTGTTCAAGAACGCAAGTATAGCCGTGAATTCCTGCTTGATGTCGGAAAAACCGCTCATTTGGGAATAAACAGCGAACTCCAGGAGAAGCTAAATGAGCTCGAGGAGGAGTTACGTGAGCTTCGTGACTGCGAGCTGCTCTGGAAGCCAGCCCCGAGCTTCCCTTCATCGCGCCCGCCGTGGAAGTGCCACAAGCGGCGTGACGCTTCACCGCGCCCGCCGTGGAAACGCCACAAGCGGCGTGACAGGAAACAGAAGCGGGGTAAACGCGGAGGTATCAGAGCTAGGCTAGCAGCTAGCCCACACAGGCCGGCTATTCCATCCATGGTTCTGGCTAACGTGCGCTCCTTGGACAACAAATTGGATTATATACGCCTGCTACGAACGACACAAAAGACTGTGAGAGACTGTTGTGTGTTTGTATTCACGGAAACGTGGCTTAACAACAACGTTCCGGACCATGCTATTCAGCTAGGGGAGCTAACATGCTACAGAGCGGACCGAGCTCTCATCAAGGGAGGTAAGACTCGCGGAGGCGGGCTCTGTGTTTACATCAACAACGCATGGTGTCGTGATGCTGCTGTGGTCTACAAACACTGCTCACCTTTTGTGGAGTTTATGACTATTAAATGCAGACCGTTCTACTTACCGAGGGAGTTTACAGCTGTTATGATTGTTGCTGTATATATCCCTCCAAGCTCCAACAGCAAAGATAGAGGTGAGGCACTAAATGAACTATATGTGCACATCAGTGAGCAACAAACAGCCCATCCTGATGCTTTTCTCATCACGGCTGGTGATTTCAACCAAGCAGATTTAAAGAGTGTTCTTCCAAAAACATACAGAAACATAAACTTTGCAACAAGAGGAAACCACACCCTGGACCAGGTTTACACCACCATGAAAAATTCCTACAGAGCCATCCCCCTCCCCCACATTGGTGCTTCTGACCATATCTGTGTTATGCTAAAGCCAGCATACAGGCCACTGGTGAAAGTAGGGCTGGACGATATGGCCAAAATTTTTATCACGATATAGTTCTTAATTTCGGTCGATATCGATATAATTCGATATCGATATAAACAATATAAAAGCCTAAAAAAAAACTATAAACTATACAAATAAATTAATGTTCTCCTTGTATTTGTATTTAGCCTCCAAAAAGATGGAAATCACCATCAAATAAACATAAACTTCAACCCAATAATTCTCAGTTGGGTCATCTGGACACTTTCTTTTTTATAGAAACGTTTCACCCTCCATCCTCCATCCAGTTTCTATAAAAAGAAACTGTCCAGATGACCCGACTGAGAATTATTGGATTTGGTACCTGGATTATTGAGCATGAACTTTCTTGCCATAAAATTCTCAACTGTGTCAATATTAATAGTTTTAACTTTAAACATCTTTAAAATTTACAGCATTGAAATTCATAGTTAATTAAATAAAACTTGTGGGTGTTGTTATTTATAAGAAGCTGACATAGAAATCTCATGGAAATTACTTAAGAATAAAAATAACAATCAATTGCATTACTGTATAAAGTAAAATAGTTTTTGAATGACAAAGTTTTGAATATATTGAATAATGTAATAATTGTTCCATATTTAATCTGTTGTATTGAAGTTTGGGGAAAAGCATGTAAAACTATTACAAACCCTGTTGTTTTTGTTTTGTTTTTAAAGAGCTACAAGAATTATTAGTAGGAAGTGCTATGGTCACCCAACAAATATTTCATCAGTTTAAATTATTAAAATTTTATGATTTGGTTGAACATAGTATTTTACAAGTCATGTATAAAACGGAAAAAAAAATTACCCCCAAATATTCAATTCATTCAACCTTTATTTATACAGGCTAGCCTCGTTGAGTCACTAGCCTCGTGAGAATTAAAATTTGTTTAAAGTTATTAAACCCTGAAGGGAATGTAAATGTTTGTAAAACCTCCATTTAGGACTAGTTTGAAGGAGCTGAGTTGTAAATCAGGAAACAGGATTGTGTTGACTTGATATCACCATAAACATTTCTAAAACTATTTATATGTTTTAAAATATGATTAAATCAAAGTTGTTGGGAAGGTGTGGTGCAGGTGAAGTGAAGGTTGTTGTTTGTAGTTATTTTGTATTTTTTAAACAAGGGGCAGATATTAAAACACTATTTTCGTCTTTCTGCACATTTTCATTCAGTGTTTTTTCTTCTTCTGATGAATTTGTTTTATTTTGAATAAAAAAACATGCAGCGCTGCTGGGGCTGTTTGTTTACGTCGTAGTTTCAGGGAAACGTTGGCTCAAACTTTATTGTTCTTCATCTTCTGACTCTCATATTATATCGAGTGGAAACTCTTCAGATTAAACAAGTTAGAATAGATGTTTCCACCGCTAGTTAGAACGACTTTGTCACGTTTTGCAAAATAAAGAAACCGAGTAAGACTCGCTGCAGATGAGACCTGCAGTTTAACAAAACCGAACTACGTCCACACCGACGAATTAGTCTTTCCTCTCATCAGTGATGTCGTCTCTTTCTCTTCGCTTGTGAAACTTTGTTCAGTCACATTCTGACGGTCATGAGCACTCGTTTGACTCGTTTTGAAGCGAAAACTTAACGCGCTTTGGAGACTAGCTTAGCTTTTAGCCTGCTACCGCTAACGCCTGCTGCTGAAGTGAGCGCTGCGTAACAACGACGTCACCACGCACGTTTTGTGTCACAGCTTTTTCTGTCCGGGCGGGTTGTTGAAGCAGCCGCTCCAACCCGAACAGAAACAGAAAAACGTTGTAAAATCCTATCGAAATATCGAAAATATGCTTAATTTTCATATCATCGTTATTGAATAAAAGTATATCGCGATATTTATCGTTATTGAATTATCGTCCAGCACTAGGTGAAAGTCACAAAACCAGTCCGCAAGCAGATACGAGTGTGGCCAGAGGGGTCTTCAGAGGCACTCCAGGACTGTTTTGACACCACAGATTGGAGTATGTTCAAAGAAGCTGCTACCACAAACAACACCACATGTCTCCAGGAGTACTCAGACACTGTATGTTCATACATCACCAAGTGCATTGATGATGTAACCAACCTTAAAACCATCACTGTTCGGGCTAACCAGAAGCCATGGCTGACAGCTGAGGTTCACAGACTCCTGAAAGCCAGGAATGCTGCCTTCAAAGCGGGAGATCAGGTGGGCCTGAGGGCAGCCAGAAACAACCTGGACTGGGGCATCAGAAAGGCAAAGAGGCAGTATTCCGGGAAAATAGCTCACCGTTTCAAGGACAGCAGGGATACACGCAGTCTGTGGCAGGGAATACAGACCATCACAAACTACAAACCATCCCCCCAGACCTGTGACAGCTCAGCCTCTGCGCTGAATGAACTGAATGAGTTCTTTGCTCGGTTCGAGGCAAGTAACAGCACACCAGCACATAAACTCCCCCCCTCTCCTGATGGCCAGGTGCTGACGCTGTCCTCAGACAGCGTAAGGCGATCATTCATCAAGATTAACGCCCGGAAGGCCTCTGGTCCTGACAACATACCTGGTCGTGTGCTGAAGGACTGTGCAAGGGAACTCGCAGCGGTCTTCACGGACATCTTTAACATCTCACTGAGCCAGGCCATCGTCCCCACCTGTTTCAAAGCCACCACCATCATCCCTGTCCCAAAGAAGGCAACGCCCGCATGCCTCAATGACTATCGCCCAGTAGCACTCACCCCCATCCTGATGAAGTGCTTTGAACGGCTAGTCATGAAAAGCATCACATCTGTCCTCCCTGCCTCCCTGGATCCCTTCCAATTTGCATACCGACCTAATCGCTCAACCGACGATGCCATCTCCTCTGCCCTCCACACAGCTCTCACACATCTGGACACGAAGGACTCCTATGTTAGAATGCTGTTCATCGACTTCAGCTCGGCATTCAACACCATCATCCCCCAACAGCTCATCCTTAAACTGGACAGTCTGGGGCTGAACACCTCAATGTGTAACTGGCTGCTAGACTTCCTGACCGGGAGACCACAGACAGTGCGGGTCGGGAGTAACACATCTAGCACCATCACATTGAACACAGGGGCCCCACAAGGATGTGTGCTGAGCCCCCTTCTATTCACCCTGCTAACACACGACTGCACACCATCGTACAGCTCCAACCACTTCATCAAGTTTGCGGACGACACAACAGTGGTAGGTCTCATCAGCAACAACGATGAGACGGACTACAGGAACGAGGTGAGCCGCCTGGCCTTGTGGTGCGGACACAACAATCTCACTCTCAAC
This sequence comes from Garcialebias charrua, assembly GCA_038048925.1. NCBI lineage: Eukaryota > Metazoa > Chordata > Actinopteri > Cyprinodontiformes > Rivulidae > Garcialebias > Garcialebias charrua. Next base: position 64,902 of record JBBPBX010003351.1, read on the forward strand.
GTGGAGAAGACAAAGGAGATTGTTGTGGACTTCAGGAAGAGGGATGCCCAACATGCCCCTCTGACCATCAACAGCACCGCAGTGGAGAGAGTAGACAGCACCAAGTTCCTGGGAGTGCACGTCTCAAAGGACCTGTCCTGGAGCAGGAACACTGCAGCACTGGCAAAGAAGGCTCACCAGCGTCTCTACTTTCTCCGCAAGCTGAAAAGGGCTGGAGCTTCAACCCCCATCATGAGCACCTTCTACAGAGGTGCCATAGAAAGTGTCCTGACCAGCTGCATCACTGTGTGGTTTGGTGCATGTACTGCATCCTGCCGCAAGAGCCTCCAGCGCATTGTGAGAGCAGCTGAGAAGATCGTGGGCACCTCCTTGCCCTCACTGCAGGACTTACACAGCAAACGCCTCACTCGGAAAGCCCACTGCATGGCAGGTGATCCCACACACCCACTACACAGCTGCTTCAGACTGCTGCCATCAGGAAGGAGACTGAGGAGTCTCCAGGCTCGAACCAGCAGACTGAGAGACAGCTCTGTTCATCAGGCAGTCAGGATGCTAAACACTCTGCCTGCTCTGCCCCCCCTCCCATTTGAACTGCCTTAACACTAAAACTTTCTCACACATTACCACACAACACAAAGATTTTAACACTGGACTCTGTGTCATCAAACGGGTTATTCACTAAACTCTCGGTCATGTGCTCATACAGTTTGCACTACTTCTCATACTTGCACTAATGTTTGTATTACATCACTGCCTATAGTCATAATACTGTTTACATTCTCTGTTTACATTTATTAATACTGTTTACTTTTATTACTACTGCTTACATTTAATTACTACTGTTTACATTTACACTACTCTAATATCTACACCACTGCTGATACATATACAGTGTGCTCTGAACGGTCTTATTTAGGGATGCCCAATGTGCCTTACTGCATATGCCACTTTTTGCCTCTATAACAACATCAACTACTACCTCATACATATACTGTGTACATTAACTCATACGCTGCTTTGCCACTTTGCAAATGTCAATGCTAGAAACCTTTAGTTTATTTTAGTTATACTTTTTATACTCTTTTTTTATACTAGTATGCAAAAACTCAGGACAGTATTATGTTCATTAAATGTTTAATGTTTTAGTTTTAGTTTTAGAGTTGGTGTAAATTTTCATACTCTTATACCACTATGCAAAAACTCAGGACAGTGTTAGTTTTACTATTTTATGCTTATGTCTATTATTATATGTTTCAGTGTTTCAATGTTTAGATGTTTACTGTTGCACCGAGGGACTGAGAGAAACGCAATTTCGGTCCTGTGTATGTCCTGTACAGTACATATTGCAGATCTGACAATAAAGTTGACTTTGACTTTGACTTTGAATTATAACATTGTGCTGAACTCATTTACCATAATCATCAAACATGGTGATTGAACTTTATGAACCTACAAGAAAATAGAAACTAAATGAAACCCATGTGTAAGATTCTACTTGATCAACAGGTGCATCTAAAAAACAGAATATCGTGAAAAAAATTGAATGTTTTTTGTCGATCATTTCAGTAAGTGAAACTTGTAGATTACATTGATTCAGTCACACACAGTGAAATCCTTCAAGACTTTATTTCTTGTATTTTTGATTATAATGAACAAACAAATTTCAGTGTCTCAGAACATGAGAATCACATCTCGTCACTGCTAATCTAATATTCCTCTTTTTGTCCTCAGTCTATGACAAGCATGACAACCCTCTCACTGCTGAGGAGGAGGAGCAGCGTGCCATTGCCAAGATCAAGATGCTTGGCAACATTAAATTCATCGGGGAACTTGGCAAACTCGACCTCATCCACGAATCTATCCTTCATAAGTGCATCAAAACAGTAGGTTCCTTTTTGTTTGTGCGGTTCAGTTTTCTGCTCTATTGACAGTTTACTGTATAGTGTAAGTTCACACTTCTGTCGATGGCCAGCTCATAGGGGTGTAACGATACACAAAACTCACGAGACGAGACAAATTACAGAGTTCGCGAGAACGAGACGAGATTTTAATATTAGTTCAAGAAAACTTCAAAGATCGGTTTTATGCCGCAAAAAGGCTTTTATTCTGTTTTAACATGTATTACAAACTCAACTGATGTCTTCATTTTACTGATTGAATCTCCTTAGACCTTAGAACGTTCAACTTTGTTTAAAAAAAATAGATATTCACGCAGGACTTTCCAAAAATTGAACATAAATATCCGCATCAGCACTGAATCTGCAGCCGTCACTCACCAGTGTTGCCAGATTGGGCGGTTCACCGCGATTTTCCTTCTGACTTTTGCGGGTAAAGAGTGCTTTGGGTGGGTGGGACTCTATCTGGCAACACCGGTCACACCGGTGTTTACACAAGTGTGTCTTTACATCCGGGGCAGCGTCGGCAGCGCCGGGACCCTCCATCAGTAGTTGGGGCGTCTTCTATAGCAACTTCATCCGGCGAAGCCATGCTGTCCGTGACGCTGACTTGCTAGGGGCTGCTAGCATTAGCGTTTCGCGAGACAACCTTACCTCTCAACGAGAGATATCGCGGGAGTTTAATATCGCGAGATCTCGTACAACGAGATCTCGTTACATGCCTACCAGCTCAGATAGAATAAAACTTTGTAGAAATAAATCTAATCCAAAGTCACTTCAATACGTAAAAAATAACCATGTGCCGACGCCAGGGCTTAAAGATCTCCGGCACCCAGCCGGATTTCCGGCTTTTGACCAAACTGTTAAAAAAAAAAAAAACTGTTCGCCTCAACTAAACTTTGATTGATGGACAGCGATTACATCCAATCACATTGAAGCTCACGTTGTTTTGACCAATTACAATCAGGAGGCGGGGCTTAGCGTACATGCGGCTCCTGTCAAATCAATCGTCACATGGACCGGGACACAGTTTAGAAACAAGTGAGGCCTGCTCAGCTCTTCTGCGCGCGCACTGAGCCGTGCGGCTTCAGCGTCAAACAGGAGGTAATTTCTCCTCCTCTGTGTCCGTCCGCGCCTCCTCTGACTGTGCTCCCTTTCGAGCGACAGAGCGCAAGGTACGTGTTTCAAATGAGCGACCGGAAAAAGAGACAGCAGTTCTGTGTGTTGCCCGCGCGTGTGTTTTTGAGGCGTTAGCTGCAGCTCTACCTTGTTCTAAATAAAACTCCTTTTGGCTGCAGGACTCCCCGTCTGCAGCGAATCAAAGCGCAGCCCCCTCCTCCCCCCACACTGCTGAATACATAAACACCCCCCCCCAGGCTCCAAGTTGCTGGTGAAGATTCTCAGAGGCTCCAAGTTTCTGCAGGATTGAACAGAGTTCAGTGCAGATAAAGTCAGTAGCCGTGTTTCCATCAAGGTTTCTAGGTGCGCATTTTGAAGTATCGCAGCAGAAAAGCTTAATGGAAACGGCAAAATACGAAGTTACTTCCTGAAATTCGCCAAAAAGTTTATACGCTCGCTTGAGGTGGTTTTTGGGAGCTGCGAAACCGAGCAGCTGCGCAAAACGACAGATGGAAACACATTTGCCGACTCGTGCTGCCGTAGCGCACATTCACGTCACGTGACTGATCAGCTGTTTCCGCTCCGAACAACATGTAACTCGCTAAAACTAGTTGGCATGACAGAATAAATACAACTCGCCCGACAGCAGCACGTACCTGAAATATTCTCCCCATTTTGACGAGATGTGTGACCGGGTTCTGTTTTCAACCGCTACTTCCTGTTTACTCTCTGGTCTACTGTAGACATGCGCAGTGCTGACGTCTGACGTAATGACGCTGACGTCTGACGTAATGACGCTGTGCGCGGCTTGGAAAAAGCGCTTCAAGCCAGTAGATGGAAACACTTATGCTCTGCATTAATTTGTATTTACATATTTGCGAGGTAGCTCAAAATTCGAAATGAAAATGGATGGAAACAGGGCTAGTGACAGCTGGGGTGACAGCTTAAATAAGAAGGTTGATTTTCCCTCTGGGGAACATGAATAAGTAAAGTTAAATAATAAAGTCTGTAGTTAAAGCTGCCATATGTAACTTTTCTAACAATATATTTTTAACATATTTCTTCACTCTATCACTAGATTGATGTTAGAGAGGTAATCTCTGAAAAAAAAACTAAAAAAAAAAAAATTGTCCCCTTGCTTCTCCAGGTGGTAAATAAGCATTTCTAAAAAGAAAAAGTGACCCGCCATTATCCAGCCAATAAAAACAAAGTTTGTAACCAGCCAATAAAAACAGAGCTTGAATTTGAATTTCAACAGACCACAAGGGGGCAGAGCCATATATGGCTCTGAGGGGGAGGGATCAGAATGCTTTGCTTGTTGAAATTTTTTCTAAGTGCTGATGTTCTACAGAAACTGCAGACTTCACCTTTAAAGAAAACAGGTTTTTGAGCTGCAGGCATTCAGCTGGGACTTGTTGCTGTCTAAACTATTGAATCAAGTTACTTATGTAGGTAAACATAGATGTTTAACCCTTTAAAATACACCAGAATACAGGAAATGGCATCTACTTCATTCCAAATTTTCTGGGGGAGGACCCCCAGACCCCCCACCAGTGTGCCTGCCCCCACCCCTTACAAATGCTTCTGATGCCACTGCTGGAAAGACATTTCCATCAGAGTTTTAACGTGTTCACATGAAACTTTTTCACTGCACAGAACATCTGTGTGTTGGTTCTGGGAGATGACACCAGCTCTTACTGTGAAAGTTATTTAGAATGCCAGCTCTGTGGAACTTCCTGTTAGATTGTGATATTGAGTATTCTAAATTTATTGCAGATGATTTGACTGAACTGTATCTCTTCAATGTTGCACTGAGTCTTTTTTTGAGTTGTTTTTGCTGCAGGGCAGTTCTCTGGGGCACATATTTTACATTTTCAGATACAGTACATTGAAACCTCATGTAAGTCATTGTTCCTTGAAGCTGAATTGTTTAAAAACAGTTTGCACTTTTCAGAGAGCATTTTTAATAAACGTTGGTAAAATGTTACGATTTTATTTGATCAACAACACAAAAAAGTTTCAGGCTCAGGATTTTTTTTCACTTTAAGTCCTGGCCGACGCCCATTTTGGTTTGTGGCTGCATTTAGTCGTTAAAAATGCCCCTATCAAAAGTTGGGTTTCCACGTGTGTGTAGTACATTTATCCTCCTGTTTGAACCAGGTTTCTGTTAGACAGAATAAATCAGTATGATGATCAGTTATCAGATCATTAAAGGTTCAGTATGCAGTTTCTGTAGAACTGCAGCAGTTAGAAATATTTTCAACAGGCAAAGCATTCTGATCCCTCCCCCTCAGAGCCATATGTGGCTCTGCCCCCTTGTGGTCTGTTGAATTTCAAATTCAAGCTCTGTTTTTATTGGCTGATTCAAATTCAAGCTCTGTTTTTATTGGCTGGTTACAAACTCTGTTTTTATTGGCTGGAAAATGGCGGGTCACCTTTTCTTTTTAGAAATGCTTATTTACCACCTGGAGAAGCAAGGGGACAATATTTTTTTTATTTTTTTTCAGAGATTACCTGGCTAACATCAGTCTGTCAGGAGGTAGTGACAGAGTGAAGAAATATGTTCATAAAAAAAGCTACATACTGCAGCTTTAAAGACCGTGTAAAGTGAAATTAAATTTGTGTTTTTATTTTGTCACACGGCATAAATATGTGTTATTAATCACCCATATAAATCTGACTGATTAAAAACATTGATTTCCTTATAAAATTAAGTCTCAAAAATCATGAAAAAAATTGATTTTGCCTTGCTCTAGAACGCTGGGGGCGTGTCGCACATGGGCGTGATTTCAGCGCTGTACTGCGCCATGTCCAGCCCCCTTCAGAGCTGAGCTGTGTGGGGAGGCATACGGGGGAAGCAGAGATCCACCTGCTCTGTTTTTATCTGAGTTCTGGCTTCCAGCAGCTCCTTTTTCCAAGAGTTACGCTGTTTTTAGTGCACTAACAACTCTGGTTATGTTTTTAAAGTTGAGGACACATAACTCCGCTGTTATAATCAGCGCTATTTTAGAAGATGAGCGGACTCGCGGTCCGAACCGGTCACATCGCATGCGGGGTCTGATCGACACACACACACACACGCGCGCGCGCGCGCGACTGATCGCCTCTCACTCACTCACACACACACACACACGCGCGCGCGCGCGCGACCCGGTCACATGCATGCGGGGTCTGATGATGATCGCCTCTCACTCTCACACACACACACGCGCGCGCGCGCGACCCGGTCACATGCATGCGGGGTCTGATCGCCACACACACACACACGCGCGCGCGCGCGCGCGACCCGGTCACATGCATGCGGGGTCTGATCGCCTCTCACTCACACACACACACACGCGCGCGCGCGCGACCCGGTCACATGCATGCGGGGTCTGATCGCCACACACACGCGCGCGCGCGGGGGGGGGGCGGAGGTGCAGGTGGCATGTGGTCGCTCCAGCAGCACGCCAGTACTGGAGGGAGACGGTCGGTAGCGAGTGAACGGCTCCACCGAAGAACGCATTTATAACGGCTGGAGCTGCAGGGGGTGGGGCTTGTGACCGCGTGACGAAACGCGGTCACATTTAAACCACGCCTAAAAAATCCTGAAAGAGAAATGTGTTTATACACAGTTTGATCTATAACTCCAAAATTAATTGAGCTACAATTTTGAGACTTTTTACTCATTTACAAGATTACAATTACGACATTTATAATGTTTATTGAAGAAAATGTTGAAATTCACTTTACACGGTCTTTAACTAACAGAGACTTGGAGGAAAGAGATCTGATGTTTAATAAACCAAATTTAACGATTTTATTCTTTTGTCCTGGTAAAGTAACTGTGTTTTAATAAGATTTTTATGATTTCTATATTTGGAACTGATTTTTAAATTTATTTGAGCCGTGGGTGAGTTGACACCATTTCATTGGGGTTTTGGGTGGGTAACAGAGGAGAAGCAGCAGAGAGGTGTGGAGGACTACAACTCTGCTTCCTGGACTGGACTTCCTGGCTTGTCAATAATTTGGGGGATAAACAATATCAGCCAAATTTCTATAAAGAAGAGCGGCTCCGTCCATAGCGAGATGGATGCCATCTCTCCGCATGCGACCAGGTTTTCCCCAAAATGCACTCCAGTTATCTATGTAGCCCACGTCGTTGTCAGAACACCACCTGGACACCCAGCGGTCGAACGATGACGTATCTGGCTGGTCAGGTTGGGGATGGGGCCAGAGAAAACTGTGGAGTCCGACACAGTTTTGCAAAGTTGCACACTGAAGCAACATTAATTTTAGTGATCTCCGATTTGTGTAATTGAGCGTCATTACCGCCAACGTGAATAACAATCTTACTGTATTCAGCCTTAGTCAGCAGTTTCAGATAAGATTCAGTGTTGCCCGCTCTGGAAAAGCCTCTGCTAAAGCCACGTTTCGGTGAATGCTGCCAGATGACGGCTGAACAACTGCCATTTAATTTTGTACAACTTGTAAACTCCCAGTGTGATCACTTGTCGTTTTGTCTCAATGTTTTTGAAGCTTCTGGAAAAGAAGAAGAGAGTACAGCTCAAAGACATTGGGGAGGATCTGGAATGCCTCTGTCAGATAATGAGAACAGTGGGGCCGAGACTCGACCACGAGAAGGCAAAGGTAAGAGCTAAAGATGCCATCGGGGGCATGTTTGAAGTTAGTGGTGTCTTTGTAACTTTGGAAACTGATCATACACAGAACATTGGCTACATAACGGTCAGCTCGTTAGCAGAAACACCACTTTCAAAAGATTGGTCATTTTAAGCCTGTATTTTTTATTTTTTTTCCAGTCTCTTGTCTTGGTTTAGTTTGTTTGTCTGTGGGAGGGCTGTCTTAACACTACCTGGACTAAACTAAAGTCTGCTTAAACTGCACCTGTTTACTCCCTCTTCCTCTCCTCACACCAGTCTTTAATGGATCAGTACTTTGGCCGTATGTACTCCTTAATGAACAACAAGGAGCTGCCTGCTAGGATCCGTTTCCTGCTGCAAGACACGGTGGAACTGCGAGAAAACAACTGGGTCCCCCGCAAGGCTTTCATCGACAACGGACCAAAGACGATTAACCAAGTCCGTCAGGATGCAGTGAGGGTGAGTCAGGAGAAGGTTGAATCATTTCAGGAGCTCCACATATATACTGTATATATGAGAAATGCAAAGAAGCAGTTTGGTGTGCTGCTGACAGGAACCTAAGAAAAACAAAATCTAGGGTCATTTCAATGCCATTTCAAATTGTTATACCAAACACCTTAAAAAAAGTATAAGAAAGCCAAGTCTGGTCCTCTGGACATCCAAAAAACAAAACAAAACAAAAATAAACAAACTGTAGAAACGTTTCATCTTTCGTCCGAAAGACTTCCTCAGTCTGAGATGCTGTATTCAGCTCAGTCTTATAAATAGCACCCTCTCACAGTGGAGAGGTGCTGTTTAAAAAAGAAATCCAGTCATTTACTGGTATGTTTGTGTAGGATTTGGGTGTTTTCATCCCAGCACCAATGTCTCAAGGGATGAGGATGGACTTCTTCCTGGAAAGCCCCTTCTTGCCCAACAGAATGAGGCTGGACAGGGAGACTCTCGGGGGATTGGCTGACATGTTTGGACAGATGCCAGGTAGGTGGTTTAGAAACCCTTGTATGCATCCACCTGTGGGTTCTATGTGGACTCTGAACTTGCATCACTTTTGGTGCTTTGTTTCTCAGGCAGTGGGATTGGAACTGGCCCAGGGGTTATTCAAGACCGGTACTCGCCCACTATGGGACGCCATCGCACTAACCCGCTCTTCAATGGCCACAACAGCCATGTTGCACCTCTTCCGCAGTCACAGTTTGACACGGGGCCCAAGTCTTTTGTGAAGTCCAACCAGGTAATCCTGCTGAATAATCATTGTGCAAATGTTCAAGGGGAAACGAAGGCAAATCTTTATTTTCTCAATACTGTTGTGATTTTGACAGGTTCAGAACCAGCATTTCCTAAACCAGAACCACTTGAGTCAGTCGCAGGTGCAGTCCAAGGACATGCCTCCACGTTTCAGCAAGAAAGGACAGCTCAATGCAGACGAAGTAACCAAAGCTAATATTTCTAAGTTGTCCAGATGTCTGCCGACTTCGTTTTCCTGCTGTTTGCAGCCTTTAAAATATAAAAATGAGATAATTCCAGCGGCAGCGATGACTAGATGCTGCTTCACTTCCTTTTTGAGTGTCAATGCCCAGTGATTTTAAAAAGACGCGTTATTCTGAGGAACAAACCTGCTACTGTACTTGTCTTTCCCTGCTCTTTGCTCCGTCTAACATTTCTCCCTTTTCTATCCTTCCTCTCATCTTCAAACTTATAGCAGGTCCGCTGACTTGAATGATGAAGTATGAGGGCATAACTTGCCACTACAACGCAGATTCAAAATGCTGAAGGAAATGGATAACTGTATGCTTTCTTGTGTGGTCCGCAGATCAGCTTAAGGCCTGCGCAGTCATTCCTGCTCAACAAGAACCAGGTGCCGAAGCTTCAGCCTCAGATACCGACACTGATGCCTCCCAGTGCCCAACCTCCACGCTCTCAAACCCCTCCTTTAGGACAGGTGGGCAGCTCACTTGACAGTTTAGAACTGAAAGCAGCAAAACTACAATTGAAGAAATTATATATTTAAAAGCACTGATTTCAAAAACTTTAAGCTTGTCGTTAAACTAGAAGGCTTGTTCTAAAACGTTGAGCCGATCTTTGCGGTCAGCCTCCACAGCTTGGCCTGAAGACCAACCCTCCGCCTATCCAGGAGAAACCCCAGAAAACCGTCAAGAAGCCCCCTCCTGCCAAGGAAGAACTTCTGAAGACTACGGTGGGTGCAAGTGTTCAATGTTCACTCCAAAAACCTGACTACAAGTTTCTGACACATGACGGGGAGAACGCAGAGATGATGTGACCATACCTGCAAACTAGTCACCTTTCGGCAAAAATCGGCGTTTTCAAAGTAAAATATATAATTTACGTGATTCGTGTAGATCCGATGAGTTTTTGTTTTCGGGGCATTCTAACTGTCAGACCCGTGACAGTTAGAATGCATCATTTCCCACTGACTGGATTTCAAGACACAGCAAGTCATCTTGTCGACAATAAAACATCTTTGTTGGGGCACGAGATTTAGCCGATCACAGTCTCAAGACAGACGATGGTGGGCGGGGATGACAGCGAAATCTTTGAACTGAATAAAGTAAAAAAAAAAAAACTGCAGCGCGAGTTGAACAGGGTGAGTGGGGAGGCGGAAGCAGATTAGAGGCGGTGTTTTCAAAGGAAATTAAGACAATTTTACAAATGTTCGACGCAGAGAAAATTGTTCGACCAAGTCCTCTAAAGTGTGGGAGCTCGACGCTTCATAAAAATAAAATAAAAAACCGCGACATGCAGGTTTTAAAAGTGACGACACGACACGGGAGAACCACAGAGATGAACGTAAACATGACCGAGTCGTAAAATTCGTAGTCGTAAAAAAAACAGCAGCAGTAAAAAAGTTTGTTAAAGAACTATACTTTGTTCTGTTTCAAAGTGAGAAAACATAATGTCTCTGCTCTGTATGAACGCCTCTTTTTATTTTTGACTTGCCATCTTTTTTGTGTATGTCCTAATTATATTGGGATATGTTAATAAATGTATTTTTTCCTAAAGTCAAAAGTCGTTAAAGAGAAAAATTTTCCTTATGCTGTAAATGAGAAAGGGCCCAGGTAACACATGTCTGGAAAGTAAAATAGTTAGACTCAGAACAACTAAATCAGAAAACCGTAAAAAGCCCCTCCTAAATTCACTGTTGGCTATTAAAATATCACCTGTTCATTGGGTAAAGTTAATATTCTTATTTTTATATGTGCATTTGAGTGTCACCATTGTTTAGTAAAATGGCATGTTGTGTTACCAATAAAACTAAATAAAAATTAACAAAATAACAGTCAATTGCACCCCTAAAGTCACTGTGATTGGTGCAACGTTTTGTCACCTTTTTCATCCCTTCCGAGTTTGCAGGTATGTGTGACAAATCTTAGGTTTTAATCATTTAAAAGAGGTTTTTAATTCTGTGGGTTTCTGTGTTTTAACACTTTTAAACTCCTGCCTTCGTTTAGGAATTGTCCCTGCTGCATTTAAACATGCTGTAGTTAGGCCCCTTCTTAAAAAACCTCACCTGGACCCATCAATTTTATCTAATTTTAGACCTATTTCTCATCTGCCTTTTTTATCTAAAGTTTTAGAAAAAATTGTTTTTATGCAGTTACAACCTGTTTTGGAAAATCATGGTATTTTTGAAACATTTCAGTCTGGTTTTAGATCCCGTCATTCTACTGAATCAGCCTTGTTAAAAGTCCATAATGACATTTCCATGTCCATGGATGCCAAGTGTCCCGTTGCACTGGTGTTGCTGGACCTCACAGCTGCATTTGATACAGTAGACCACACTGTCCTTCTATCTCGCCTACAACGTTATGTTGGAATTTCTGGTACAGCACTGAAGTGGTTCACTGCCTACTTGACCAACAGAACATTCTCTGTCATGTTGGACACTCTTTCTTCCTCCACTGCCGTTCTTTCTTGTGGTGTGCCACAGGGTTCTATTCTTGGTCCTCTCCTCTTCTCACTGTACATGCTGCCTCTTGGATCAGTAATAGCCAGACATAATTTTTCTTTTCACTGCTATGCTGATGATGTACAAATTTATCTACCAATGAAACCCAAAAACAGTAATCTTCTCACTCCCTACTCTGATTGTATTAACGACATTAAACAGTGGCTTCACCGTAATTTTTTGTTTTTAAACGAAGGAAAGACAGAATGCATCTTCTTCGGCGATGATGCTCCCTGTAACTTTGGTGCTCTAACTTCCAAATGCAGACCAACAGTTAAAAACTTGGGGGTGACATTTGACAAGGACTTAAAATTTGATAAACACATAGCGTCTGTAGTCAAGGCCTGTTTTTATCAATTACGTCTTTTATACAAAGTTAAACCTTTTTTAAATCGTTTTGATTTAGAAAAGGCCATTCATGCTTTTATCACCTCAAGACTTGACTACTGTAATTCCCTGTATGCGGGAATTTCCCAATCCTCCATTAGACGCCTTCAATTGGTCCAAAATGCTGCAGCTAGACTTTTAACCAACACTTCCAGACGTGAACACATTACCCCTGTTTTATTTTCTCTCCATTGGCTTCCAATTGATTTTAGAATTAAATTCAAAATTTTATTATTCACTTTTAAAGCACTCAATGGTCTTGCCCCACTATATTTGACTGATCTCGTAACTGTCCGTGAATATAGGAGAACACTGAGATCATCTAATACATTTCTCCTGTCCATCCCAAAGTCCAACTACAAACGTTGGGGTGACCGGGCCTTTTCTGTCGTTGCACCCAGTCTCTGGAATAAGCTACCTCTGGACTTGCGCTCCATCACTCATATGGAGTCTTTTAAATCTAATCTTAAAACCTTTTTATTCAGGCAGGCTTTTAATACCTAGTACAGTAGTTCTTTGACATTCTTGTTAGGTCTTAATTGTTGTTAGGTCTTAATTGTTTTTAATTTTTAACTGGCTGTTTTTTATTGTTATTTTTGATTGTTTGTTTTATTTCTGTATTGTTCAGCACTTTGTGCACCTTCTGGCTGCTGAAAAGGGCTCTATAAATAAAGATTGATTGATTGATTGATTTAGTTTTACTCATCTGGATGTGGTTGATTAGAGCACAAGAACTTGACTTTGTAAAGACGTACGACATAGCCTCAAGCTGTTTTGGACACGGATTAAAATGTTTTTTTACAAAACAAACGAGTTTCCCCCTCTGCATTTCAGGAGGTAGTTATGACTGAGTACCTGAACACTAAGAACCTGACTGAGGCTGTGAGTGCTGTGCGAGAGATGAAGGCTCCGAAGCATTTCCTGCCAGAGATGCTCAGCAAGATGATCATGTGTTCCCTGGACCAACCCGATGAGGACAAAGAGCACGTCAGCACTTTGATCCACGCACTCGGCACTGAGGGTCTTATCACCGGAGAGAACTTCTTGCAGGTAGATGACATCATTCATCCTGTAACGAGTCTGCATGTTCTGAGCACACAAACGTCCATTTTTATTTGTTTATTTTACATTTATTACATCGTTAGGCGTTTGATTCGCATTCAACACGGACGTTTTTTCCCTCACAACTTTAGGCTTTCCTTAACGTCCTGGACCAGTGCCCCAAGATTGAGGTGGACGTGCCCTTGGTGAAGTCCTACCTGGCCCAGTTTGCAGCTCAGGCCATCATCGCAGAGCTGGTGAGCGTAGCGGAGCTGGCTCACCCCCTGGAGAACGGCACCCACTTCCCCCTTTTCCTGCTCTGCCTGCAGCAAACGGCCAAGCTGAAAGACCGCGAGTGGTTCACAGAACTTTTTCAGCAGAGCAAGGTCAACATGCAGAAGATGCTTCCAGGTAAAGCCCCGTCCTCCTACGATTTTAACATTTAAAAGACCAGTAATTAATACAAACGTTGTCTTTGTGAAAGAAATCGATCAGAACAGGGACCGCATGCTGGAAATTCTGGAAGGGAAAGGACTGAGCTTCCTGTTCCCGTTGCTGAAGCTGGAAAAGGAGCTGCTGAAGCAGATTAAAGCGGACCCCTCTCCACAGTCCATCTACAAGTGGATTAAAGACAATATCTCACCCAGGCTTCACACTGACAAAGGCTTTGTCAACATCCTTATGACAAGGTAAGGGATGGAAACTGTTGTCACGAAGACCTGAACACTCACCTGTTTGCGCTTTGAGGATCTTGATTAGACTGAACGGTGTTTTACTGTTTTACTGTTGTGACCATTGTAGAAACTTCTTCATGAATGCTGTTTGTGATTATTATTATATTATTTTTACCAAGAGTTCTTGATAACCTCTTGTGAGTTGCAAGGTTTGCTCTCACGTTGCTGGAATTTTGAACTTGTTCATATTTTGCACATTTTCTCATTAGCACCCAGATGGTTGTTTGCTATTCACAAGGGGCTGAGTGATACTAGCAATAACAGCATTGTAAGAGGGGGGCAATGCTGTTATTGCTAGTATCACTCAGCCCTCTGTGAATAGCAAACAGCCATCAGGGTGCTAACAATCCATCGTTAGGCTGATGGTCCTCCTCGATCATGTGATTTGGCTGTCAGCAGCAAATTGGTTGATCCACTGTGAGAGGGTGCTATTTATAAAGGCTCCAGTATAGGTCTGCGTAGGTCCGTACGCGCGTGCTGTACGCAGACAGTTCAGCCCCACACCCCAGCGTACGTTATCGCGTACATTCTCGCGTTTTCGCACCAAATTCTTGACATCATTTGAGCAGCTGCAGCGCAGATCGTTTACCTACGGGAAAAATTGAGGTCGTTGATTGGTCATTTGCTGACACGCCTACTGAATTGATTGACAGGTGGGGGGGAAAAAAGCCGAGAGCTGGCAGCCGCAGCGGTCTTTTGTGTTTATATGTTAATAAAAAGTTCTAAAAAAAAAAAAAACAGGGAGCGCTGGTCCTGCAGCCCACACATCAGACCAGCACACCAGGAAATCTCCAGAACCTCCCACAGCCACGCTGGACCCGAGTTTAATTAGCTCGTGACAAATTTGTTCAGTTCTCATCATTTCAGTCATGGAGTCAACGGAGGAGGAAGCGATCACTGCCTTTTGGCAAGAGAAGGCCAGATCAGGGATGAAGAAGGGGAATTTAATACATTTGTGTCACATACAAAACAGTCCGGCGCCGGGCAGTTTATTGTGCGACACCGCGTTTGCGTATGCGGTCATAAAATTTGAGCTTTGTGCGTACATGCCCTGCGGGGTACGCTTGTACCTCTGCATAGTACGTGCGTACAGCTGCGTATGGACGTACGCAGAGCTATACGGGAGCCTTTAGACTGAGCTGAACACAGCACCTCAGACTGAAGTCTTTTGGAGGAAAGACGAAACGTTTCTACAATTTTGTTTGTTTTTGTTTTTTGAATGTCCAGAGGACCAGACTTAACTTTTTTTAGATTTTTCTACCTGGATTATTGATCATGCATCAGGATACGTATGTATATGTACTGTACAGTACTGTAAAATCGTATGAGTACTCACCAGCTCCGCAGACCAGCAGCTCTGTTCTGGTTGGGCTCGGTTCCGGTTCAGCAGACCTACCCTGCAGCGACGAAGCCCAACTCCCCGTCCAGGTTGATGTGCACGTGGATAGTTGCTCTTCAGGATTATTTGTGTCTTTTCCTGCCAGTTCTGTGAGCTTCGTAGATGGGTCGTTACTTCTGACTTTGCGTTGTTAAACTTTACCTGCTTTTCAGCAGAAAGCAGTGGCTGTAAGCACTGTTGGCTTCTGGGTAGTGTAGTTCAATTGAGTTGCGTTAGTGTGGGCTTATTGAAAGAAAACTACAAAATAAATGGCTTCCATTTAAAGTTGTGTTTGTTTTTTGTCCTATTGGTTGGTTCCCACTCCCGTTAACTTTTTATCCCGTACCGTCCTAATCACATGAGTAATATTAAAGTGTCGTGTACAGCGTTGTGTTGAAAACCTGCAAAAGAGCGAGTCTACGAATGTCGAACCGCGAAGTGTCTAGAAACTACTGTATCCAGATTTTGCACAAGAATTCTTTAGTTTATTCACCTAATGTGTGTGTGGTCTTTGCCAGTTTCCTGCAGTACATCTTCCAGGAGCTGGGCATGACGGAGGGCGATGATCAGCTGGCAGCTCCCTCCAAAGAGCAGCTGGAGCAGGAGAAGCAGCTGCTGCTGGCCTTCAAACCCGTCATGCAGAAGTTCCTGCATGACCATGCCGAGCTGCAGGTCAGCGCCCTCTACGCTCTGCAGGTGCACTGCCATGCCAGCAGCTTCCCAAAAGGTACCGTAGATCGTTTTTTGTTTTTTGACAACAGTGTTTATATATGACAATCGGCAACAGTAGATGTTTGGAGGCTTTAATGAAATCTTGATTTCACCTGAAGTAACACGTCTGTAAAGTGATTTGTAAATTGTTCTTGTCTCCAACAAGGTATGCTGCTGCGCTACTTTGCTCATTTCTATGATATGGAGATCATTGAAGAAGAAGCCTTCCTTTTGTGGAAAGAAGACGTTACCCAAGAATTCCCTGGAAAAGGAAAAGCTTTATTCCAGGTACATTCCCAACACATGTAAACTTGTGGTTTGTGAGTCGGGAGCACAAAAAGGCATTCTGTTTATTCTATTATGGCGCCTGAATGCTTCCATCTGGTGTGAGACTGCCTCTTTCTTCCATCAGGTCAACCAGTGGCTCACTTGGCTGGAGACTGCAGAGGAGGAGGAGTCTGAGGATGAAGCTGACTGAGAAACCAAGCAGAAGCATCAGCCTTTGTTTCTTAACTCGCCTTTTCTTTTCTTGAACACCATGCTTTATGTAACCACTACCACGTGGCACTCGGCTGCTTTCGTCTCACAAATCTAAACTGAAAACTTGTTACTGTCGTAGGGCTTCGCTGTGACGCTGAGCGAAGAAGTATTGATCCATTGCCTGAAGGCCGTTTTATTTGGATCTGTTCTGATCATCTCCATGAACTATAGAGTGGCTCAACCATGTTTTTATTTTTATTTTTTTGGGTTTGTTTGTTTATTTTGACTGTTACCGGTAGGTTTGTTACTTTTTTCACTTTGCATGTTTTTTATTCTGTGTTTTTCCTAATTTGAATCTTCTCTGGTAGGAAACAGCTTTATTTATGAATGCATCAGGTTTTCCCTTGAATTAATAAATATCTCAAATAACCGTTTAATCCCAAGAAAGAGCTGAGGAATTGTAATGAGCCTTGAATGAAGTGAATCAGGATGTTTGACTCTGTAATAATTGACAGAAAGACCTACTGAGCGAAGCATCATGCTCACGTTAAAAACATTGCAGGGCGTGTGCTTTAAAGACCGTAGTTGCAGTTGAGCTCGTTTTCCCTTGTCAGACTTCAACTTGTCCTGTATATCTTTTAGGAGTGGTTATAATACTCATCGTCCACACTTCAAAACAGTTTAAAGCCAAGTGTAATCAATGGTGTGCTATTGTAACGTTTCATAACAGCTCGTTTCTACCTCTTCGATGGGCTTGTTTTGGTTTTGTGCTGGGATGGGAATAATCCAGGCTATGTCCAAATCCAAGCAATTTAAGTCATCCTAGCCTCATTACACTGTTGGCTAAAGCAGACATTCACAACGCTTCATGTGGTTTGCAAGTATTAATATTTAAGAGTAATAGGTTTTTTAGTTTGGAAGCTTATAATCCTAGAAATGTACCCATTAAATTACTGCTGAGTGGCCTGAGAGTTTGCTGTAACCAACATGTGTGGCCTTCCTGTTCGGATGCTCAACATCGTAAATTTGAGAAATGGTCAAAAAGTTGGTTCTAATAAAAATTAAAAGATTCGGATGTTCTAACTCGAGCATATTATCTAAACGACTGACGCTCTTCGCTCACAAACCATGCTGATGTGTCCTGTGATTTTTCTAACTGTGTGGTAATAATGTGCACCGATTGCTTTAACGTCAATAAAGTCCAGTACACGAGCACCAAGACTGCTTTCTTTCAAACGTCAGTTTTGTTCACACAACATACATACCTGCAGACTTGATGCCTTAAAAAAAAACCATTTAGGTGAATCATCTAGATCCGAAGAGTTAATTTTCTGGGTGGGGGGTTGGGGTCGGGTGTGGTAGATGGCCTAAGTTCCCATTCACTGGACTTGTGTAGCACTAACTTAGCGCCATGTGCTGGTAGTTCAATGTAGTTGTCACCAAGGTTTTGTCCTAAGATTAAAAAAGTTCAGCTGATGGTGTTTTAGGGAACACCTTGAAGGAAAAAAAATATTAAGAACAAATAAGCTTTTTGGAATGTGAACTTGGGACAATCGGTGATGGGGAATAGTGGACAGGAAAACAATGGAAGGAGATGGATGTTATTGCAAGTGGATGAAAGGGAACTAAAAGTTATGAAGTGTAGAAACTGTGGCACCAAGACACGAAGGAACCTGTAAATCATTGTAATACTGTAATTACATGTGGGTTAACAAAAGGGATTTTTGGCGTCACTTTGGCTTGGCAAAGTATTTTTGTGTTATGAAGGCTGCATGATGCCAGGTTGTTTTCTGTATAGGTCTATCACTAAATAAGTTAAAGCCCCCCCTAAATTCACTGTTAGTGGTGATCCAAATGTCACCTGTTCACATATTCTTATTTTTAAACGAGCAGTTCAGTGTCACAAGTACAATGGCATGTTACAAATACTGTA
>JBBPBX010003352.1:0-36762 GCA_038048925.1 Garcialebias charrua
GAGGTGAGGTCCAATAGGAGAAGGGGAGGAGGAGGAGGAGGAGGTGAGGTCCACTAGGAGAAGGGGGAGGAGGTGAGGTCCACTAGGAGAAGGGGGAGGAGGAGGAGGTGAGTACCACCAGGAGAAGGAGGGAGGAGGTGAGGAGCCACCGAAATGTTTTCATGGAGCTGAGTCCATGCGCCGAAGGCCGGCTGAAGGAGATGCAGCGCAGCCGAACGTGGGCTGGACAAACAGCCCCACTTTAAAGGTCTGGAGTCCTTAGCTGTTAGCTTCTTCAGCTTTTATACAGCGCATGGCACCTTTGGCTGTTAGCTACTTTAGCTTATATCTAGCGGTTGGAACCTTTAGCTGTTAGCTTCTTTAGCTTTTATCCAGCGGTTGGCACCTTTAGCTGTTAGCTTCTTCAGCTTTTATCAAACAGATGGCACCTTTAGCTGTTAGCTTCTTCATCTTTTATCTCGCGGTTGGCACCTTTAGCTGTTAGCTGCTTCAGCTTTTATCTCGCAGCTGGCACCTTTGGCTGTTAGCTTCTTCAGCTTTTATCAAACAGATGGCACCTTTAGCTGTTAGCTTCTTCGGCTTTTATCTCGCGGTTGGCACCAATAGCTGTTAGCTGCTTCAGCTTTTATCTCGCAGCTGGCACCTTTGGCTGTTAGCTTCTTCAGCTTTTATCAAACAGATGGCACCTTTAGCTGTTAGCTTCTTTGGCTTTTATCAAACAGATGGCACCTTTAGCTGTTAGCTTCTTCAGCTTTTATCTAACAGATAGCACCTTTATCTGTTAGCTTCTTCATCTTTTATCTCGCGGTTGGCACCTTTAGCATAGCTGCTTCAGCTTTTATCTCGCAGCTGGCACCTTTGGCTGTTAGCTTCTTCAGCTTTTATCAAACAGATGGCACCTTTAGCTGTTAGCTTCTTCATCTTTTATCTCGCGGTTGGCACCGTTAGCTGTTAGCTGCTTCAGCTTTTATCTCGCAGCTGGCACCTTTGGCTGTTAGCTTCTTCAGCTTTTATCAAACAGATGGCACCTTCAGCTGTTAGCTTCTTCATCTTTTATCTCACGGTTGGCACTGTTAGCTGTTAGCTGCTTCAGCTTTTATCTCCCAGCTGGCACCTTTGGCTGTTAGCTTTTTCAGCTTTTATCAAACAGATGGCACCTTTAGCTGTTAGCTTCTTCATCTTTTATCTCGCGGTTGGCACCTTTAGCTGTTAGCTTCTTCAGCTTTTATCAAACAGATAGCACCTTTAGCTATTAGCTTCTTCAGCTTTTATCAAACAGATGGCGCCTTTAGCTGTTAGCTTCTTCAGCTTTTATCTCGCGGTTGGCACCTTTAGCTATTAGTCCGAGCTTTGCCTCTGAAACCCATTTGTTCAGAACCCGGAGCGGGAACACTTTTGAAGTCGAAGCAGCTTCGGCTCAGACAGCGGTTTGAAGCTGAAAACACGCCGAGGCGTCCAGTTTCCTGCGTTTTGAAGGAAACGGGAAGTGGAACAGCTCTCATGGTCCAATCAAAGTTGTCATGGATTGGTTCTGAAATCAGCAGCTGCTTTACAGCGGTTGACCTTTGACCTCTGGGAGGTCAGACTGAGTGCAGCTCAGCACAGAACCAGAGGGGGCGGGGCTTCACACTGAGTCATGACGGGATGTGCTCTGTCGGCGGCGGAGGCCTCGGCGAGTCGTCGACCCGTCGTGGGTTCTGGACGTGTCAACAAGTCGTGACCCGAGAGTCACAGGAAGTAAAAATGAAACGCCTCCGTCCTGAAACGTTTCTGTAAACCTGTCTGAGTGTTGTGGAAGTCGGGCCGGGACCATCTTTTCAGTCTTCTCACCAGAGACTCCAAACAGACTTCCTGCTTCGGCCTCGGCTGCTTCGTTGTTTTCAGAAACGTTCTGCACCAAACAACCCGATAGTCCGGACCGAACGAGAAAACGTGCGATGAACGTTGATCACATGACGTGATGGTCACATGATGTGATGGTCACATGACGTGTTGGTCACATGACGTGATGGTCACATGATGTGATGGTCACATGACGTGTTGGTCACATGACGTGATGGTCACATGACGTGATGAATGTTGGTCACATGACGTGATGAACATTGGTCACATGACTGATGAATGTTGGTCACATGACGTGATGAACGTTGGTCACATGACGTGATGAATGTTGGTCACATGACGTGATGAATGTTGGTCACATGACTGATGAATGTTGGTCACATGACGTGATGGTCACATGATGTGATGGTCACATGACGAGTTGGTCACATGACGTGATGGTCACATGACGTGATGAACATTGGTCACATGACTGATGAATGTTGGTCACATGATGTGATGAACGTTGGTCACATGACGTGATGAATGTTGGTCACATGACGTGATGAATGTTGGTCACATGACTGATGAATGTTGGTCACATGACGTGATGAATGTTGATCACATGACGTGATGGTCACATGATGTGATGGTCACATGACGAGTTGGTCACATGACGTGATGGTCACATGACGTGATGAATGTTGGTCACATGACGTGATGAACATTGGTCACATGACTGATGAATGTTGGTCACATGATGTGATGAACGTTGGTCACATGATGTGATGAATGTTGGTCACATGACGTGATGAATGTTGGTCACATGACTGATGAATGTTGGTCACATGACGTGATGAATGTTGGTCACATGACGTGATGAATGTTGGTCACATGACTGATGTTGGTCACATGACGTGATGAATGTTGGTCACATGACGTGATGAATGTTGGTCACATGACGTGATGAACATTGGTCACATGACGTGAGCGTCACAAAGTTCATCAAGCACGTGATGAGCTTCAAAACATCTTTTAATTATTGTATTTTCATAATTGAGTTTAATCAACAGCTGTGGCTGAAATCTCTGTTTATAGATGTTTTTATTTATTGGAGCATTTTAAAAGTTTGGACTCAAGAACTGAAAAAAATGAAAAATCATAAAATCAGCTGAGATCAGAATTTATTTAAAAATAACTAAAGTCATAATTATTAATAAAAGTCACCAGTAGGGGGCGCAGAACCCGTTATCACTGCTGCAGTGTGTGTGTGTGTGTACTTGTATATACTACAGAGTGAGGACCATTTGAGACATACAGTAGTTACTATCAACGTGAGGTCTTTGATGTAAAGTGAGGACCTCTTCAAGGTCCTCACTTTATTTGCAGCTCTCCTGTGCTTTACTAGTTAGGTTTAGAGGTGCAGTATGGTGTGAATTAAGTTTTGGTTCAGGTTGGGGCTAGGGTTAGGGCTAGGGTTAGGCTTAGCTATAGACCAGTAATGGTTAAGTTTATGGAAAATGTCAGGGTTAGGCATAAATACAGTAACAAAAATGAATGGAAGTCAATACAATGTCCTCAGTTTGATGCAAATACAGGGATGTGTGTGTGTGTGTGTGTGTGTGTGTGTGTGTGTGTGTGTGTGTGTGTGTGTGTGTGTGTGTGTGTGTGTGTGTGTGTGTGTGTGTGTGTGTGTGTGTGTGTGTGGACAGCTCCTGGTGCTGAAACCTGAGACTCCGTTTCCTGATTTTTTTTAAATTTAAGTTCTGGTTCTGATCTGGTTCTGGTTCTGATCTGGTTCTGGTTGTGATCTGGGTCTGGTTCTGGTCTGGTTCTGATCTGGGTCTGGTTCTGGTCTGGTTCTGGTCTAGTTCTGATCTGGTTCTGGTCTGATTCTGATCTGGTTCTGATCTGGTTCTGATCTGGTTCTAGTTCTGGTCTGGGTCTGGTATGATTCTAGTTCTGATCTGGTTCTGGTCTGGTTCTGGTCTGGTTCTGGTCTGGTTCTAGTTCTGGTCTGGTTCTGGTATGATTCTGGTTCTGGTCTGGTTCTGGTCTGGTTCTGGTCTGGTTCTGATCTGGTTCTGGTATGATTCTGGTTCGGGTCTGGTTCTGGTCTGGTTCTGGTCTGGTTCTGGTCTGGTTCTAGTTCTGGTCTGGTTCTGGTATGATTCTGGTTCTGGTCTGGTTCTGGTCTGGTTCTGGTCTGNTCTGGTTCTGATATGATCTGGTCTGGTTCTGGTCTAGTTCTGATCTGGTTCTGGTCTGGTTCTGATCTGGTTCTGATCTGGTTCTGATCTGGTTCTAGTTCTGGTCTGGGTCTGGTATGATTCTAGTTCTGATCTGGTTCTGGTCTGGTTCTGGTCTGGTTCTGGTCTGGTTCTAGTTCTGGTCTGGTTCTGGTATGATTCTGGTTCTGGTCTGGTTCTGGTCTGGTTCTGGTCTGGTTCTGATCTGGTTCTGATCTGGTTCTGATCTGGTTCTGGTCTGGTTCTGGTTCGGGTCGATGAAACTTTCAGACTAAACTTCAGCTCCAGCAGCCCGTCCGGTTCTGGTCCTGACTTAAGACCAGGACTGAGACTGGACCTGCGCACACAGATGTGTGTGAACCTGTCCAGAACCAGCCGGACCCATCAGAACCCAGCAGAGGCAGAGGAGCGGGTCTGACCTGGTTGGTGAAGAGCTGCGCGCTCTCGGAGCCGTGCAGCAGCTGGACCAGCACGTGCAGGCCGGAAGTGAAGAGTCCCGCCATGATGGCCCAGGTGAGCGGAAGTGGAAGCATGCTGTAGGTGGAGAACAGGGTGAAGAGGACGTAGCCCACCCCGTCCCCCAGCAGCCCGAAGCCCAGGCCCGCCGCCAGGATCTGCGTGGCCATGGCCACCCACGTGACCACGCCGCTGTACTGCAGGTAGCTGTGCGACGTGGCGTCCTTGCGCACCACCACCAGGGCGCACACCACCACCTCCACCCCCGTGAAGAAGCCCAGCAGCGCCCCCTTGACGGGGTCCATGGGGGTGGAGGCCAGGGTGAGGTGCAGCACCAGCAGCGTGAGCTTCGTCACCACGTCCAGGATGTTCATCACCACCACCGACTTCCGCCGCTGGCCCAGGAAGTAGCGCTGGTAGAGCCGCTCCAGGTCCCGCGACTTGAAGGAGTTCCTCAGGGTGGGGAAGATCACCCCCCGGTAGGTGTAGCCCCAGTTCAGGAAGAAGTCCGAGTTGCTGCTGGGCGCGTGCGCGCAGTCCAGCTGCAGGAAGCCCAGGTCGCTGCTCGCGCGCGCCGGGAACACTTTGGTCCCGCCGTTGTTGTGCCGGTCCCCCGGACACGCGGACTGCTTGATGGGGTCAAAGGGGTCGTGGCCCCCCTCGCCCCCCTCGCCGCCCTGCTCGTGGATGAAGCGCTGCTCGGTGATGTGGCGCACGGCGCTCTGCCACAGCAGCCGCTTGGGGCGCGCGCTGCTCGGGGTCTTGTTGATGGTGTACAGATCCTCGCTCGCGCTCGAGCACCGGACCTCGGACAGCTCCATGCCCCGCCCCCCGCCCGCCGCGGGTTCTGCTCTGAGGGCTCGGTTCGGTTCGCGGTGCCCCCCCCTCCTGTCAGATCAGCGGCTTTGGGAAGGCGACGTCCTCTCGTGCGCGTCCAACCGAGGGCACGCGCTTTCTTCTCGGGTTGTGGCGCGAGACGAGGCGTGGCTGGAGGTCATGGTCCAACTCCCAGACCCGAACCCGAACCGAATCCTATGGTCCCGGATCAGCCGTCATGCTGAGGGTTCACGTGCGTCCAGCCGCGCGCGCCATCCGCGTGTCAGGAGGAGCCGGGGACCAGTCTGGGGTCCTGCAGGGACCGGTCCGTGCGTGGCTAGATCCGGTGGTTCTGCGGGTTTTATTCACGCAGATCCCGCCTGGTCCTGCGGGATCCCCCACAAAACCAAGAAAAGGAAAAAAATCCCAAAATAATCCGGATCCTCCAGGATCTGGTCCAGGATCTGGTCTCACGCGGAGGAAAAACTTCATCCAGGATCAGCGTCGCGTGTTCGAGTCCCTCGTCACGGATCCGTTGTCCATCCGCGCCTCGCGCTCCGTTCGACACCTGCCTCCTTCAGTCCCGTGCGTCTCCTTACTGCGCGGGAGGAACAGCCTCCTCCTCCTCCTCCTCCTCCTCCTCCTCCTCGGGGGGTTAAAGCGGAGCAGCGTGTGGAGCTGAACCGAACCCGGCTGGTCAGCGGCGCGAGCGCTTTGACGTCACCTCTGCATGTGTGCGCGTGTTTGTGTGCAACCTCTCTCCCCCCTCTTCCATCCCACGCTCTTCATCTCATCCTTTTGTCCCCCCCGTGTCTTTTGTCTCCTTCTTTTCTTCTCCTGGTTTCAATCAGGTCCAGATCATCAGAACCTCCTGCAGCTGCAGCCTCTGGTGGTTCTGATCCAACAAACAACAACAACAAACAGTTTTTAAATGTATTTTCGAGGAAGTTGTCCAAACCCTCCCGCGTTGCACGGTTGCTCAGAGGTTTGAACTGAAGACACAAGGAGCTCCAAGAACATGATTTTTGACTGAACAGACACGAGGCTGCAGAACAAATCAAAAATGATGGAGACACCGGAACCAGCAGGTGGAAGTGGGCGTGGCCAGCAGGCTGAGGAGAGTCACAAAACAACAACCTGATCCTGAAACACGAGATGAACAAAGAACATTCAGAGATGAGCAAACAGAAGACGAAGGTCCAACTCCCATATGCCCCAACGAGACTTCAGGGGGGGTCATGTGGACTGACTGGAGGTGCTACACCTGAAGCCAGAACGAGCGTCTTCCCTACACACAACTTCTCCTCCTCCACCATAACCCTCAGCACTGGCTGCCCTCAGGGCTGTGTGTTGAGCCCCCTCATGTTCACTCTGCTCATGTATGACTGCACACCTACCCATAGTGAAAATGAGTTGGATAAAACATGTCGTCGTCACACGTGATAAAAACAAGTCGTTGTCACGCGTTATAATAACATGTTGTCGTCAGGCCTGATAAAGCATGTCGTCGTCATGAGTGATAAAAACATGTCGTTGTCACGAGTGATCAAAACATGTCGTCGTCACGCGTGATAAAAACATGTCATCGTCACGCGTGATAAAAACATGTTGTCGTCACACGTGATAAAAACAAGTCGTTGTCACGCGTTATAATAACATGTTGTCGTCAGGCCTGATAAAGCATGTCGTCGTCATGAGTGATAAAAACATGTCGTTGTCACGAGTGATAAAAACATGTCGTCGTCACGCGTGATAAAAACATGTCGTCGTCACGCGTGCTAAAAACATGTCATCGTCACGCGTGATAAAAACATGTTGTCGTCACGCGTGATAAAAACATGTCGTCGTCACGTGTGATAAAAACATGTCGTCGTCATGCGTGATAAAAACATGTCGTCGTCAGGCGTAATAAAAACATGTCATCGTCACGCGTGATAAAAACATGTCGTCGTCACGCGTGATAAAAACATGTCGCCGTCACGCATGATAAAAACATGTCGCCGTCACGCATGATAAAAACATGCCGTCGTCACGCGTGATAAAAATGTCGTCGTCACGCGTGATAAAAACATGTCGTCGTCACGCGTGATGAAAACATGACATCGTCACGCGTGATAAAAATATGTCGTTGTCACGCGTGATAAAAACGTTGTCATCATGCGTGATAAAAACGTCGTCACGCATGATAAAAACATGTCGTCACCACGCGTGATAAAAACATGTCGTTGTCACGCGTGATAAAAACATGTCGTCATCACGCGTGATAAAAACATGCCGTCATCATGCGCGATAAAAATGTCGTCGTCACGAGTGATAAAAACATGTCTTCGTCACGCTGATAAAAACATGTCGTCGTCACGCGTGATAAAAACATTGTCGTCACGCGTGATAAAAACATGTCGCCGTCACGCATGATAAAAACAAGTCGTCGTCACGCGTGATAAAAACATGTCGTCGTCACGAGTGATAAAAACATGCCATCGTCACAAGTGATAAAAATGTCGTCGTCACGCGTGATAAAAACATGTCGTCGTCACGCGTGATAAAAACATGTTTATCGTCACGCGTGATGAAAACATGACGTCGTCACGCGTGATAAAAATATGTCGTCGTCACGCGTGATAAAAACGTTGTCGTCACGCGTGATGAAAAAAGTCGTCACGCGTGATGAAAACATGACGTCGTTACGCGTGATAAAAATATGTCGTCGTCACGCGTGATAAAAACGTTGTCATCACGCGTGATAAAAACGTCGTCACGCATGATAAAAACATGTCGTCGTCACGTGTGATAAAAACATGTCGTCATCACGCGTGCATAGTAAAAACATGTCATCGTCACTCGTGATAAAAAAGTCGTCGCCACGCGTGATAAAAATGTTGTCACGCGTGATAAAAACATGTCGTCGTCACGCGTGATAAAAACATGTCGTCGTCACGCTGATGAAAACATGACGTCGTCACCCGTGATAAAAATATGTCGTCGTCACGCGTGATAAAAACGTTGTCATCACGCGTGATAAAAACGTTGTCACGCATGATAAAAACATGTCGTCGTCACGTGTGATAAAAACATGTCGTCATCACGCGTGCATAGTAAAAACATGTCATCGTCACTCGTGATAAAAAAGTCGTCGCCACGCGTGATAAAAACGTTGTCGTCACGCGTGATAAAAACGTTGTCGTCACGCGTGATAAAAACATGTCTGCGTCACGCATGAAAAAAACATGTTGTCGTCACGTGTGATAAAAACATGTCGTCATCACGCGTGCATAGTAAAAACGTCATCGTCACTAGTGATAAAAAAAATGTCGTCGTCACGCGCACATGATAAAAACATGTCGTCGCCACGCGTGATAAAAACGTTGTCGTCACGCGTGATAAAAACGTTGTTGTCACGCGTGATAAAAACATGTCTGCGTCACGCATGAAAAAAACATGTTGTCGTCATGTGTGATAAAAACATGTCGTCATCACGTGCGCGTAATAAAAACATGTCGTCGTCACGCGTGATAAAAACGTCATCGTCATGCGCGCGTGATAAAAAAATGTCATCACGCGTGATGAAAACATGTAGTTTCTGCAGACTGACTCAACTCACGTGTCCCTGCAGGGACTAGTTTGACCCCTCTGATTGTAGGGCCCCCAGCAGGAGGTCTGGGGGTCCCTTCTGATCCTGTTGGCTCCTAACTCGACCACAAAGAGCTGAACATGAACAAACCCTTCAGGGTTTTAGATCAGAACTTGTGGCTCCATTAGAGACCAGACCAGACCAGACCAGACCAGCACTAGTTCAAGTAGGTTTATTGTCGTTTCATCGCATATGGTACATGTGGTGGAATGAAATTGTGTACACAGTGTCCCCATTACACCCAAAAAATAGCAGAAATAGACTCGTAGGTGTGTTTGTTCCTTCTGAAGTCCACGATCATCTCCTTCATTTTCTAATTCACATTATTCTCTTTGCACCAGCTCTCCAGGTGTTCCACCTCCTGCCTGCAGCTGGACTCATCATTGTTTGTGATGCATCCCACCACAGCTGTATCATCTGCAAACTTTACAATGTGACAGCCTGGATGGGTCAACTCATTCTCACTCCCTACTCGTCATATATTAATGATAAGGGTCAGTGTCCCTCCGCGTCGCATACTTGATGTGTCGGGTCGCCCCTTCTCATCATTATTTGGTGGGCAGGGTAATGTTAAGTTGTGATCTTCTCTTCTGGTTTGGATAGTGAGGGGCGATCCGACGCATCAAGTATGTGATGCGGAGGGACCCTGACCCTTAAGGCCCCAGTATAGCTGCGCGTTAATCCGAGCGCCGCGGCACGCTGTGTGAGCGCCGTGTGAGCGCCGCGGCAAAAGCCTTTGATCGCGGGCGTGAACGCGCCAAGCTCAAATTTTACTACGCCTACGCGCGCGCGTTGATAAACTGCCTCGCGTGTCAGCAAATGACCAATCAGCGACCTCAATTTGTCCTGTAGGTAAACGCTCCGCCCGGCTGCAGCTGCTGGAGCCTGCACTCCAGAGAGCTGCGCTTGCACATAGTATAATATGAACTGCCGGTGCGCAGCACATGCGAGTCCAGCGGCGCTGGACACAACGGACAGCTATACTGGAGGCTTTATCATCAATATATGACGAGTAGGGAGTGAGAACATGTTGGTTTGATCACGCGTAACGACGACATGTTTTTATCACGCATGATGACAACATGTTTCTTTCACGCGTGACGACAACATGTTTTTATCACGCGCGACGACATGTTTTCATCACACATGACGACATCATGTTTTTATCACGTGTGACGACATGTTTTTATCACACGTGACGACATGTTTTTATCACGCGTGATGACATGTTTTTATCACGCATGACAATGACATGTTTTTATCACGCGTGACAACGACATGTTTTTATCACGCGTGACAATGACATGTTTTTATCACGCGTGACGACATGTTTTTATCACGCGTGACGACGACATGTTTTAATCACGCATGACGACAACAAGTTTTTATCATGCATGACGACAACAGGTTTTTATCACGCATGTGACGATGACATGTTTTAATCACGCATGATGACCACATGTTTTTATCACGCATGACGACGACGCTGCAAGAAGAAAACCTGCGCAAAGTTTTTAATTAAAACTTATGTTCTAACTTTCGTGGCCCTTCGGCTGCTTTAAATATCTGGATTTGGCCCCCATGGGAAAGCTGTTCGTCCCCCCAGCCCCAGGGTCTCCTGGTGGGTCAGGCCTGGAAGGCTTCTGGGGTTCCACAGGGGCGGGGCCAGACTGCTGCACCCCTGAAACGACCCTCAACGACCATTCAAATTGGCTGAATGAAGCTCATGGCAGATTTGATATGAACCCTGGTCCAGGCTCTGGTTCTGGTTCTGGTAAATGGTAAATAGAGCTTATTTATACAGCGCTTTCTAGCCCCCTGTGAGGAGCCCCAAAGCGCTTTACAATACCAGCCATCCACCCATTCATTCAGACATTCATACACCGGTAGTGGTAGCCTGCCTTGCAAGGCGCCATCCAGACCTACCGGGAGCAATTTGGGGTTAAGTGTCTTGCCCAGGGACACAACGACACATGGTGGGCGGATGTGGGATTCAAACCTCCAACTTTCCGACCGGGGGTCGACTGCCATTACCACTGTGCCATGGTCGCCCCACAGAACCTGGTCCAGAGTTCTGGTTCTGGACCAGGTTCTTGTTCTGGACCTCTAAATGTTCATCATTTTCAGCTAACGTAGATAAAACTCAGAACGACTGATGTGAGGCTCGTACTTCACCTGTCAATCACAGCGAGCAGTGGGAAAATAATAAACTCCCCAGAGATGATTTCACCAACCAGACCCGCCACAACCAACACAGGAATGTTGGTGAAATAAATCAATTCTATTTAATTAACCGTTGACCCAAAACCAGAGAAACTAGAGGAAAGAGGGACACCCCCCCATCTTGCCCCAGTTTCTTCTTAACCATGAGAAGCAGAGTCGAGGCCCGTCGGAGCTCGTCGGACTCGGATTAGACGGGGTAAGAACCACCCCCTCCTAAACCTCCTGGATCTCGGTTGGAGGCCCCTTCCCCCACAACATATACACCCTGCCCCCCCGGCTCGTCTCTTCGTTGATATTCAAGCTATTTTTACCTCCTTTCTTCTCCTCATATCTCCACTGAAGCTCCTCGTTCTGCCGAATCCCCGAGGGGAGAGGAGATTTACAGAAATCCCTCCCCGAGCCGAAGCTCACCAAAATGCCACCAGAAGCTGAGGAGCCGGTTAGAGGCGGCTCTTATCTGACGAGGCCTGCACCCCCCCCCCCCTTCTCCCCCGAAAAGTGGGGCATGGGGGTGTGCACTGAGGATGTGCAGAGATGAGGTTTAAATGAAGCCGACAAACGATTATACAACAATCTGTAGCTTTTATAACCTTTGACCATTATTCAACTTTGACCTTTATTCAACGTTGACCTTTATTCAACGTTGACCTTGCTTTAACTCTGGCCTTGATTTGTGACCTTGACCTCGGAGCTGGGGGGTGGGCAGAGTGTGCGCGACTCTTGTTTCGTTTCGGCTCTTCGTTCGGCAGAAATGACATTTTCTGTGAAACAAACAGAAAGAGGAACTGACACTGACTTGTTATAATAATAATGTGTGAATGAAATTCGTCTCTGCATTTAACCCAACAACCACCAGGTGGTGCAGTGAGCAGCCAGAGGGCGCTCGGGGAGCTGGAGAATTAGGTGTGCACTCATAGACACCCCAAGGTGTGTAGTGGCCGGGACGCGAACCCGCGTCCTTCGGGTCCCAAGTCAAACGCCCTAACCACACTACACCATCTTGGCTCCTATGCTCAAAGAAGCAGAACACTAGCTAAAAGCTAACAAGCTAAATGCTATCTAAAAATCAAGAAGTGAATAACTAGCTAAAGCGAATGTAGCAAACGACTAAAATAAAAGGAAAAAAGAAAATGAAAGTCTATGAAAACCTAAAAGTAGCCAAAGTCTTCCCAAATGTAATAAAAGGTAGCTAAGTAGTCAAAGGCTAGTTAATTTTAATAAAAGATTTGCTAGCTAAAGGTATTAAAAATGATAGCTTAAAAAAACCCAAAGGATATCTAAAAGTAGCCAAAGGCTAGTTAAATTTAATAAGTTAGCTAAAGGTAGCCAAAGGCAAATACATTTCAAAAGATTAGCTAAAAGTAGCCAAAGGCTATTTGTTTAATAAAAGATAAGCTAAAAGTACCCAAAGTCTAGTTAAATTTAATTGAAGATTAGCTAAAAGTAGCCAAAGCTATTTAAATTTAATAGACTAGCTAAAAGTAGCCAAAGCCAAGTTAAATTTAATTGAAGATTAGCTAAAAGTAGCCAAAGCTAATTAAATTTAATATCTAGCTAAAAGTAGCCAAAGGCTAGTTAAATTTAATAACTAGCTAAAAGTAGCCAAAGGCTAGTTAAATTTAATTGAAGATTAGCTAAAACTAGCTAAAGCTATTTAAATTTAATATCTAGCTAAAAGTAGCCGAAGGCTAGTTAAATTTAATAGACTATATAAAAGTAGCCAAAGGCAAGGTAAATGAAATAAAGGTAGGCCTAGCCTGAGAAGCAGAGCCCGCAGCTGAAGCAGAACAATGTTTTTAGCAGTTTGGAGAGATTTTAATGCATTTCAGTCGGGACAGTTGTCTGTGAATAAAGTTAAATATTTTAAAAACTATAAAAGTTTTGTCAGCCATGAGCGGAACAAGCTGAAGGTGTTGAAATAAAAACAGCTGAAACAGCTCAAAGTGTAGTTAGATCCCAGAGAATGTGTAAAAAAGATCAACTCAGCTTTCACATTGGACGGTGTAGGAGCGGACACTTAATGTGTCTCCAACGTCCTTTAACAAGAACGGACATTTTGGAATCGAACCTTCGGCTCGTTGAGCTCAGGTAAAATGTGGAACTGGTCTGTTTGCAGCTTTTAGGAGGGAACAAAATAATCTGGAGCTGAATTCTTCCTTCATGTCGGCTGATGCTTTCTGGTTTTACATCTGCTGGTCTGGGATTCTGCGGCGCAGCACGAGGAACACGCGGTTCTTTGGGTTTTGTTCCGGTCCACGAGGAACACGCGGTTCTTTGGGTTTTGTTCCGGTCCACGAGGAACAAGCGGTTCTTTGGGTTTTGTTCCGGTCCACGAGGAACAAGCGGTTCTTTGGGTTTTGTTCCGGTCCACGAGGAACACGCGGTTCTTTGGGTTTTGTTCCGGTCCACGAGGAACACGCGGTTCTTTGGGTTTTGTTCCGGTCCACGAGGAACAAGCGGTTCTTTGGGTTTTGTTCCGGTCCACGAGGAACAAGCGGTTCTTTGGGTTTTGTTCCGGTCCACGAGGAACACGCGGTTCTTTGGGTTTTGTTCCGGTCCACGAGGAACAAGCGGTTCTTTGGGTTTTGTTCCGGTCCACGAGGAACACGCGGTTCTTTGGGTTTTGTTCCGGTCCACGAGGAACACGCGGTTCTTTGGGTTTTGTTCCGGTCCACGAGGAACACGCGGTTCTTTGGGTTTTGTTCCGGTCCACGAGGAACACGCGGTTCTTTGGGTTTTGTTCCGGTCCACGAGGAACACGCGGTTCTTTGGGTTTTGTTCCGGTCCACGAGGAACACGCGGTTCTTTGGGTTTTGTTCCGGTCCACGAGGAACACGCGGTTCTTTGGGTTTTGTTCCGGTCCACGAGGAACACGCGGTTCTTTGGGTTTTGTTCCGGTCCACGAGGAACACGCGGTTCTTTGGGTTTTGTTCCGGTCCACGAGGAACACGCGGTTCTTTGGGTTTTGTTCCGGTCCACGAGGAACAGCGGTTCTTTGGGTTTTGTTCCGGTCCACGAGGAACAAGCGGTTCTTTGGGTTTTGTTCCGGTCCACGAGGAACAAGCGGTTCTTTGGGTTTTGTTCCGGTCCACGAGGAACAAGCGGTTCTTTGGGTTTTGTTCCGGTCCACGAGGAACACGCGGTTCTTTGGGTTTTGTTCCGGTCCACGAGGAACACGCGGTTCTTTGGGTTTTGTTCCGGTCCACGAGGAACAAGCGGTTCTTTGGGTTTTGTTCCGGTCCACGAGGAACAAGCGGTTCTTTGGGTTTTGTTCCGGTCCACGAGGAACACGCGGTTCTTTGGGTTTTGTTCCGGTCCACGAGGAACACGCGGTTCTTTGGGTTTTGTTCCGGTCCACGAGGAACACGCGGTTCTTTGGGTTTTGTTCCGGTCCACGAGGAACACGCGGTTCTTTGGGTTTTGTTCCGGTCCACGAGGAACACGCGGTTCTTTGGGTTTTGTTCCGGTCCACGAGGAACACGCGGTTCTTTGGGTTTTGTTCCGGTCCACGAGGAACACGCGGTTCTTTGGGTTTTGTTCCGGTCCACGAGGAACAAGCGGTTCTTTGGGTTTTGTTCCGGTCCACGAGGAACAAGCGGTTCTTTGGGTTTTGTTCCGGTCCACGAGGAACACGCGGTTCTTTGGGTTTTGTTCCGGTCCACGAGGAACAAGCGGTTCTTTGGGTTTTGTTCCGGTCCACGAGGAACACGCGGTTCTTTGGGTTTTGTTCCGGTCCACGAGGAACACGCGGTTCTTTGGGTTTTGTTCCGGTCCACGAGGAACACGCGGTTCTTTGGGTTTTGTTCCGGTCCACGAGGAACACGCGGTTCTTTGGGTTTTGTTCCGGTCCACGAGGAACACGCGGTTCTTTGGGTTTTGTTCCGGTCCACGAGGAACACGCGGTTCTTTGGGTTTTGTTCCGGTCCACGAGGAACAAGCGGTTCTTTGGGTTTTGTTCCGGTTCACGAGGAACACGCGGTTCTTTGGGTTTTGTTCCGGTCCACGAGGAACACGCGGTTCTTTGGGTTTTGTTCCGGTCCACGAGGAACACGCGGTTCTTTGGGTTTTGTTCCGGTCCACGAGGAACACGCGGTTCTTTGGGTTTTGTTCCGGTCCACGAGGAACAAGCGGTTCTTTGGGTTTTGTTCCGGTCCACGAGGAACACGCGGTTCTTTGGGTTTTGTTCCGGTCCACGAGGAACACGCGGTTCTTTGGGTTTTGTTCCGGTCCACGAGGAACACGCGGTTCTTTGGGTTTTGTTCCGGTCCACGAGGAACAAGCGGTTCTTTGGGTTTTGTTCCGGTTCACGAGGAACACGCGGTTCTTTGGGTTTTGTTCCGGTCCACGAGGAACACGCGGTTCTTTGGGTTTTGTTCCGGTCCACGAGGAACACGCGGTTCTTTGGGTTTTGTTCCGGTCCACGAGGAACACGCGGTTCTTTGGGTTTTGTTCCGGTCCACGAGGAACACGCGGTTCTTTGGGTTTTGTTCCGGTCCACGAGGAACACGCGGTTCTTTGGGTTTTGTTCCGGTTCACGAGGAACACGCGGTTCTTTGGGTTTTGTTCCGGTCCACGAGGAACAAGCGGTTCTTTGGGTTTTGTTCCGGTCCACGAGGAACACGCGGTTCTTTGGGTTTTGTTCCGGTCCACGAGGAACACGCGGTTCTTTGGGTTTTGTTCCGGTCCACGAGGAACACGCGGTTCTTTGGGTTTTGTTCCGGTCCACGAGGAACACGCGGTTCTTTGGGTTTTGTTCCGGTCCACGAGGAACACGCGGTTCTTTGGGTTTTGTTCCGGTCCACGAGGAACAAGCGGTTCTTTGGGTTTTGTTCCGGTCCACGAGGAACAAGCGGTTCTTTGGGTTTTGTTCCGGTCCACGAGGAACAAGCGGTTCTTTGGGTTTTGTTCCGGTCCACGAGGAACACGCGGTTCTTTGGGTTTTGTTCCGGTCCACGAGGAACACGCGGTTCTTTGGGTTTTGTTCCGGTCCACGAGGAACAAGCGGTTCTTTGGGTTTTGTTCCGGTCCACGAGGAACACGCGGTTCTTTGGGTTTTGTTCCGGTCCACGAGGAACACGCGGTTCTTTGGGTTTTGTTCCGGTCCACGAGGAACACGCGGTTCTTTGGGTTTTGTTCCGGTCCACGAGGAACAAGCGGTTCTTTGGGTTTTGTTCCGGTCCACGAGGAACACGCGGTTCTTTGGGTTTTGTTCCGGTCCACGAGGAACACGCGGTTCTTTGGGTTTTGTTCCGGTCCACGAGGAACAAGCGGTTCTTTGGGTTTTGTTCCGGTCCACGAGGAACAGCGGTTCTTTGGGTTTTGTTCCGGTCCACGAGGAACACGCGGTTCTTTGGGTTTTGTTCCGGTCCACGAGGAACAAGCGGTTCTTTGGGTTTTGTTCCGGTTCACGAGGAACAAGCGGTTCTTTGGGTTTTGTTCCGGTCCACGAGGAACACGCGGTTCTTTGGGTTTTGTTCCGGTCCACGAGGAACACGCGGTTCTTTGGGTTTTGTTCCGGTCCACGAGGAACAAGCGGTTCTTTGGGTTTTGTTCCGGTCCACGAGGAACACGCGGTTCTTTGGGTTTTGTTCCGGTCCACGAGGAACACGCGGTTCTTTGGGTTTTGTTCCGGTCCACGAGGAACAAGCGGTTCTTTGGGTTTTGTTCCGGTCCACGAGGAACACGCGGTTCTTTGGGTTTTGTTCCGGTCCACGAGGAACACGCGGTTCTTTGGGTTTTGTTCCGGTCCACGAGGAACACGCGGTTCTTTGGGTTTTGTTCCGGTCCACGAGGAACACGCGGTTCTTTGGGTTTTGTTCCGGTCCACGAGGAACACGCGGTTCTTTGGGTTTTGTTCCGGTCCACGAGGAACACGCGGTTCTTTGGGTTTTGTTCCGGTCCACGAGGAACACGCGGTTCTTTGGGTTTTGTTCCGGTCCACGAGGAACACGCGGTTCTTTGGGTTTTGTTCCGGTCCACGAGGAACACGCGGTTCTTTGGGTTTTGTTCCGGTCCACGAGGAACACGCGGTTCTTTGGGTTTTGTTCCGGTCCACGAGGAACACGCGGTTCTTTGGGTTTTGTTCCGGTCCACGAGGAACAAGCGGTTCTTTGGGTTTTGTTCCGGTCCACGAGGAACACGCGGTTCTTTGGGTTTTGTTCCGGTCCACGAGGAACACGCGGTTCTTTGGGTTTTGTTCCGGTCCACGAGGAACACGCGGTTCTTTGGGTTTTGTTCCGGTCCACGAGGAACACGCGGTTCTTTGGGTTTTGTTCCGGTCCACGAGGAACACGCGGTTCTTTGGGTTTTGTTCCGGTCCACGAGGAACACGCGGTTCTTTGGGTTTTGTTCCGGTCCACGAGGAACAAGCGGTTCTTTGGGTTTTGTTCCGGTCCACGAGGAACAAGCGGTTCTTTGGGTTTTGTTCCGGTCCACGAGGAACAAGCGGTTCTTTGGGTTTTGTTCCGGTCCACGAGGAACAAGCGGTTCTTTGGGTTTTGTTCCGGTCCACGAGGAACAAGCGGTTCTTTGGGTTTTGTTCCGGTCCACGAGGAACAAGCGGTTCTTTGGGTTTTGTTCCGGTCCACGAGGAACAAGCGGTTCTTTGGGTTTTGTTCCGGTCCACGAGGAACAAGCGGTTCTT
Source organism: Garcialebias charrua (assembly GCA_038048925.1). Taxonomy (NCBI): domain Eukaryota; kingdom Metazoa; phylum Chordata; class Actinopteri; order Cyprinodontiformes; family Rivulidae; genus Garcialebias; species Garcialebias charrua. Next base: position 17,840 of record JBBPBX010003352.1, read on the forward strand.
TGGGTTTTGTTCCGGTCCACGAGGAACAAGCGGTTCTTTGGGTTTTGTTCCGGTCCACGAGGAACAAGCGGTTCTTTGGGTTTTGTTCCGGTCCACGAGGAACAAGCGGTTCTTTGGGTTTTGTTCCGGTCCACGAGGAACAAGCGGTTCTTTGGGTTTTGTTCCGGTCCACGAGGAACACGCGGTTCTTTGGGTTTTGTTCCGGTCCACGAGGAACACGCGGTTCTTTGGGTTTTGTTCCGGTCCACGAGGAACACGCGGTTCTTTGGGTTTTGTTCCGGTCCACGAGGAACACGCGGTTCTTTGGGTTTTGTTCCGGTCCACGAGGAACAAGCGGTTCTTTGGGTTTTGTTCCGGTCCACGAGGAACAAGCGGTTCTTTGGGTTTTGTTCCGGTCCACGAGGAACAAGCGGTTCTTTGGGTTTTGTTCCGGTCCACGAGGAACACGCGGTTCTTTGGGTTTTGTTCCGGTCCACGAGGAACACGCGGTTCTTTGGGTTTTGTTCCGGTCCACGAGGAACACGCGGTTCTTTGGGTTTTGTTCCGGTCCACGAGGAACAAGCGGTTCTTTGGGTTTTGTTCCGGTCCACGAGGAACACGCGGTTCTTTGGGTTTTGTTCCGGTCCACGAGGAACAAGCGGTTCTTTGGGTTTTGTTCCGGTCCACGAGGAACAAGCGGTTCTTTGGGTTTTGTTCCGGTTCACGAGGAACACGCGGTTCTTTGGGTTTTGTTCCGGTCCACGAGGAACACGCGGTTCTTTGGGTTTTGTTCCGGTCCACGAGGAACACGCGGTTCTTTGGGTTTTGTTCCGGTCCACGAGGAACACGCGGTTCTTTGGGTTTTGTTCCGGTCCACGAGGAACACGCGGTTCTTTGGGTTTTGTTCCGGTCCACGAGGAACACGCGGTTCTTTGGGTTTTGTTCCGGTCCACGAGGAACACGCGGTTCTTTGGGTTTTGTTCCGGTCCACGAGGAACACGCGGTTCTTTGGGTTTTGTTCCGGTCCACGAGGAACAAGCGGTTCTTTGGGTTTTGTTCCGGTCCACGAGGAACACGCGGTTCTTTGGGTTTTGTTCCGGTCCACGAGGAACAAGCGGTTCTTTGGGTTTTGTTCCGGTCCACGAGGAACACGCGGTTCTTTGGGTTTTGTTCCGGTCCACGAGGAACACGCGGTTCTTTGGGTTTTGTTCCGGTCCACGAGGAACACGCGGTTCTTTGGGTTTTGTTCCGGTCCACGAGGAACAAGCGGTTCTTTGGGTTTTGTTCCGGTCCACGAGGAACACGCGGTTCTTTGGGTTTTGTTCCGGTCCACGAGGAACACGCGGTTCTTTGGGTTTTGTTCCGGTCCACGAGGAACACGCGGTTCTTTGGGTTTTGTTCCGGTCCACGAGGAACACGCGGTTCTTTGGGTTTTGTTCCGGTCCACGAGGAACACGCGGTTCTTTGGGTTTTGTTCCGGTCCACGAGGAACACGCGGTTCTTTGGGTTTTGTTCCGGTCCACGAGGAACACGCGGTTCTTTGGGTTTTGTTCCGGTCCACGAGGAACACGCGGTTCTTTGGGTTTTGTTCCGGTCCACGAGGAACACGCGGTTCTTTGGGTTTTGTTCCGGTCCACGAGGAACACGCGGTTCTTTGGGTTTTGTTCCGGTCCACGAGGAACAAGCGGTTCTTTGGGTTTTGTTCCGGTCCACGAGGAACACGCGGTTCTTTGGGTTTTGTTCCGGTCCACGAGGAACAAGCGGTTCTTTGGGTTTTGTTCCGGTCCACGAGGAACACGCGGTTCTTTGGGTTTTGTTCCGGTCCACGAGGAACAAGCGGTTCTTTGGGTTTTGTTCCGGTCCACGAGGAACAAGCGGTTCTTTGGGTTTTGTTCCGGTCCACGAGGAACACGCGGTTCTTTGGGTTTTGTTCCGGTCCACGAGGAACAAGCGGTTCTTTGGGTTTTGTTCCGGTCCACGAGGAACAAGCGGTTCTTTGGGTTTTGTTCCGGTCCACGAGGAACACGCGGTTCTTTGGGTTTTGTTCCGGTCCACGAGGAACACGCGGTTCTTTGGGTTTTGTTCCGGTCCACGAGGAACACGCGGTTCTTTGGGTTTTGTTCCGGTCCACGAGGAACACGCGGTTCTTTGGGTTTTGTTCCGGTCCACGAGGAACACGCGGTTCTTTGGGTTTTGTTCCGGTCCACGAGGAACACGCGGTTCTTTGGGTTTTGTTCCGGTCCACGAGGAACACGCGGTTCTTTGGGTTTTGTTCCGGTCCACGAGGAACACGCGGTTCTTTGGGTTTTGTTCCGGTCCACGAGGAACACGCGGTTCTTTGGGTTTTGTTCCGGTCCAGCGTTTGTCTCGTTGGACGTGAGCGATGCTGCCCAGGAACCTGAATTTAATTCCTGTTCCTAACCACGTTATCCGGTCTGCAGACGTCTGAAAGAATCGTGTTAACCTCAGCATCTGCTGGTCAGACTCCACACTGCTGCTCATGTTACTGGACCGGAGCGACCGCCTCACCGCTCGAACCGGGCTCCAGAACTCATGTGAGGCCCGGTACTCAGACCCTGGGGGTTACTTGTTGTTGTTTTTGTGCTGGGGTCACTTCAAAGGTCCATCCGGTCCCTCTGTCTTACGCCGTGCATGTAGACCACACCCACACTGACACCCAGACGACCCTCAGCAGGGAGGGTAGGGAGTTCAGATCACAGCAGCCCACTACGATTTAACCTCTTTAACCTCTGAACTTTTCATCACAACCTCTTGAAACTGAAATTAAACACCAAACAACCCTAGAAGAAACACACACTCGAGTTATACGATGGGAACGACTCTCAGCTACTACCACACCAAATCTGTACTAGTGGCCGAGTTTCAGCTGTTTTTGATTAGCTGAAGTAGCCATTTTGAGGTCAGTTGACTCTAAACTTAGTGAACTGATAACTTTCTGAGTTTCTTTAGAATCCATCCAGTGGTTCATGAAATATTTTGCTGACAGACAGATGATGGTCAACACACGAGCAGGGTCAAAAACATGATCGCCCCTGAAGCAACTTCCTGTTCCTTCAACCCTGAAGCTCAACTTTTATTGTTCTACTTCAAATTACAAAGATTAAACATTATATTTCTCGCTCTACGCAGAACATTTTTGTTTGTTTTGACACTTTAAAAGTTACCACGGTAACAGGCTGTGTATGTGTGACATCATCATCTGCAGGGCGGGGCTTTGGAGGCTGAAGCACAGCAGAGAGGGAGCGAGGGCGAGGCCGTTTTCTGAAGCTGCAAGAAGTCCCCAACGAGGGATTTTTTTTAAAAACAGATTAGAGCTGAAAGTTGAATTTGTGTGTGTGTGTCCTTGTTTATGTTACTTTGTGAGGCCCAGTTTTCTGAGTTTTACCAAATTGTGAGGACCAACTGCTTCTTATGGGGCCCAAAGCCCGGGCCCCATAAGAAGAAGTCCCGTTGTTGGGTTAGGGGTTAGGTTTAGGGTAAAGGTCAGGGTTAGGCTATAGAAATGAATGAAAAATGAATGGAAGTCAATGCAATGGCCCCACAAAGATAGAAAAACAAACCTGTGTGTGTGTGTGTCTTCACTTTGACTCCTGCTCCTCGTCATCCTGCTCCAGGTGCTGACAGGATGCAGAGTCTGGATGTGGAGCAGATTTTATCCACTTTATCTGACAAATCAGAAGCAAGGAAGGAAATGAGAGGAGCTGCAGGAGTCATCACACACACACACACACACAGACACACACACGTGCTGCAGGAGGTGAGTCATACCTGTGCCCGCACCTCAGAGTGATGACTGACCGTGGCGTCACCGTTCGTACCTGCCTGAGTGACAGAACAGCTAAACAGGTTCATGAGGGAATAAAACACAAAAACACAAAGCTAAAGAGAACGCTCTGATGTTTCACATCTAGACTTGATGACTGCAAGTCGCTCCTGTTGGGTGTCAGTCAGACACCATTGCACGACTACAACTGGTCCAGAACGCAGCAGCCCGATTTTTAACCAGTACAGGCAGAAGAGAGCACATTACACCAGTCTTGGCCTCCCTGCACTGGTTCATCTTCGAATCCAGTTCAAAATACTTCTGTATGTCTACAAATCACTGAACAGTCTCACCACAGCTGTATGTCCCACCACGTTCTCTGAGGTCAGCGGACCAGTTTCTTCTCACAGTTCCGGGAACTCGTCTTAAACGCAGAGGTGACATGGCGTTCTCTGTAGCAGGACCAAGACTTTGGAATGAGTTACCTCTGTTCAAATCCCGTTTAAAGACCCACTGCTATTCTGTTGCTTTCAACACCAGATGATCTGTGTTTGGTCGTTATATTTATTATCTGTGCCGAATATATGTCTTCTGTTTTTTACTTCATTTTGTATGTTGCCTGTTTGTTTGTTTGTTTGTTTGTTTGTTTGTTTGTTTGTTTGTTTGTACAGCACTTTGGTTGTTGCTGTTTTAAGTGCTCTATAAATAAAATGGTATGGAGATAAACTAGTTTCTAAAGTATTCACCAAAACACACGACAACATTTGGAATCCTTGTTTACTCATAAACAACTTTCAGTGCAGAAGCCCGGTCCTGAAGGAGGAGGCTCTAACACCTGGGCAGATGTAAGGAATCATTCTGACACTAGTTCGTCTCCATACACTCCACCTTCAGGATGATGAGTCAACTGTGATGGCTGAGGGGTTACGGTGTTGGATTGTATCCAATGGGGTCTTGCTGCACAGGTTCAAATCCTGCTCACAGTCTGTCACCTAACAATTTTTTATGTTGGTAATTTTCTCTGCCCACGTGTTCTGATGCTGCTCCACATCCAGGTAGATGAATCCAACCAGGTGAAGTCAGGTCCTCTGGACAGATTCTTCTTGTTGAAATGTGTCGTCTCTATCCAAAAGATTTCTACAGTCTGAGGAGCTGCAACAAACTCATTCTTATAAATAGTCCCTTCTCACAGTGGTTCAACCAGTTTGCTGATGACATCCAGAACTAGCTGTTCACATGATCAGTGAGGAGCATCAGCAAAACAGCTGATCACAAATCAGTCTCAAAATGATTCACAAACTTGATTTAAATGCAAAACCACTCAAGTAGTCAAACAAATCCCGTTCATTAAATATTTATCTCCGTTCGTTTCTCATCAGTACCTGAAGTGGACCGAGATCTGTCCAGCATAAAACCAGGGCATATCTCAGGTGAGTTTAACTTAAAGTGAAACACATTGTTCTTCCAACGCTGTGAGCAGGGTTTGAACCTGTACAGGGAGCGTCCTAGAGCTCTTGAGTCCAACACTTCAACCGTCACAGGTGATTTTTGAAAGTCTTATGGTGAGACATGGAGATGAATTAGTGTCAAAAGTACAAGACATAGACTATGGTTTGTAAATACTAATCCATGTTGACTCCAGGGTGGTGGAAGGGAGGCTCCGACCGATTGGTCCTCAAATTCAGGAGGAGCAACGTGGCTTCTGTTCTGGTCATGGACAACAGTGGACCAGATCTTCACCCTTGCAGAGTTGCTAAGGGGGTCTTGGAGGTTTGCCTCTCCAGTCTACATGTGTTTTGTGGATCTGGAGAAGGCTTATGAAGTCTTCCTTGAGGCATTCTCTGGGGGTGCTGTGGGAGTACCTGCGTTTCTTTTAAGGACCACCCGTTCCCTGTAGAACCAAAGCAGGAGCTGTGGTTGCATTTTTGGCACAAAGTCAAGCTCATTCTCAGTTTGGGTTAGACTCAGTGTGGGCTTCCCCTTGTCTCTGATCCAGTGTGTGTTGTTCATTGACAGGATCTTGAGGCGCAGTAGTGGAGGATCTTTGGTTTGGGAACATCAGGACCTTGTGGCTGCTTTATGAGGATGATGTGTTCTGCTAACATCTTCAGTCCAAGACCTTCAGCGTGCACTGGGGCGGTTGAGAACTGAGTGTGAAATAGCTGGAATGAGAGTCAGTTCCTTTTGAGGCCATGGTTTTTGACTGGAAATGGGTGGAATACCCTCTCCGGGTCGGGGGGAGACTTTGCCTCAGGTGGAGGAGTTCAAGTATCTGGACATCTTGTTCATGAGTGATGATAGGATGCAGCATGAGAAGGATTGACAGATTGGGGCCTTGCTCTGAGTAATGAGGGCGTTTCTTGTTCAGTTGTGCTGAATACAGAGCTGAGTTGAAAAGCGAAGCTTTTAATTTACTGGCCGGTCTACATTCCAACTGTTGCCTAAGGTCATGAGGTCTGGATGATGACAGAAAAAAACGAGATCCCAGAAACAAGAATCTGAAATGAGCTTCCCTCGTAGGGTGGCCTGGAACAGCCTTAGAGATAGGTTGACAAGCTCCATCATCTGGAAAAGGTTTGGAGTAGAGCCGCTGCTTCTCTGCATCGAAAGGAGTCAGTTGAGGTGGTTCGGACATCTGATTATGCTTTCTCTTGGACAGCTTTCTTTGGAGGTTTTCCAGGAACATCCCACTGGTAAGAGGACACGTGGAAGACCCAGGAAAAGCTGGAAAGTTGGTGTATCTTCTCTGTCCTGGGAGCACCTCGGGGTTTCTGGAGAGAGGGAAGTCTGGTTTCGATCCTGGACCTACTGCCTCAATGACCCGGCTACAGATAAACTGTAGAAGAAGGTGATGCTTCCTCATGTCTTCTTTTGGCTGTTCCTTCTTCAGGGGTCTCCACAGTGAGTCATCGTCCTCAATCTCTGTACTCTGTCCTCACTCCAACTACCTCCATGTTGTCTCAAACTGCATCCATAGATCTACCTCTTCCATGCAACTGCTCTTCTAACATCCTTCTACCAATATACTCTCTGTCTCTCCTCTGGACACGCCTGAACCATCTCAGTCCAGAGGCACAGGTATCACATGTCTACTCATGTAACACACTTGATTTAAAGCCAAAACAACTCTGAAGTGAAGAAGTCAAACAAAACCAAATCACTGAGGATTTATCTCCATTAGTTACTCCTCAGTACCTGAAGTGGACAGAGATCCTCCACTTTATTCAACATATAACCAAAAAACATCTCTGGTGACTTATTTTAAACTTAAATAAATACACATTGTACTTTCTCCGCTGTGAGCAGGGTTCGAACCTGCGCGGGGCGACCCCATTGGATTTTGAGTCCAACGCCTTAACCTCTCGGCCATCACAATTGATTGCTTCATGGTCATCGAGATGAATTAGACTAAAATATTCAAGTAAGTGAAGGACGGGAGGAATTGTTAATAACGAGAAGAGCTTCCACAACACGTTTGTGAAAAATGATTGTACAGTAAGGAAACGCATGCAGTCACAGTGAGCAGGGTTTGAACCTGTACAGGGAGCGTCCTTGAGTTCTTTAGTCCTACACTTCAACCATCACAGGTGATTTTTGAAAGTCTTATGGTGAGACATGGAGATGAATTAGTGTCAAAAGTACAAGACATAGACTATGGTTTGTAAATACTAATCCATGTTGACTCCGGGGTGGTGGAAGGGAGGCTCCGACCGATTGGTCCTCAAATTCAGGAGGAGCAGCGTGGTTTCTGTCCTGGTCATGGACAACAGTGGACCAGATCTTCACCCTTGCAGAGTTGCTAAGGGGGTCTTGGAGGTTTGCCTCTCCAGTCTACATGTGTTTTGTGGATCTGGAGAAGGCTTATGACCGTCTTCCTTGAGGCATTCTGTGGGGGTGCTGTGGGAGTACCTGGGTTTCTTTTAAGGACCACCCGTTCCCTGTAGAACCAAAGCAGGAGCTGTGGTTGCATTCTTGGCACAAAGTCAAGCTCGTTCTCAGTTTGGGTTAGACTCAGTGTGGGCTGCCCCTTGTCTCTGATCCTGTTTGTGTTGTTCATTGACAGGATCTTGAAGCGCAGTAGTGGAGGGTCTTTGGTTTGGGAACCTCAGGACCTTGTGTCTGCTTTATGAGGATGATGTGTCCTGCTAACATCTTCAGTCCAAGACCTTCAGCTTGCACTGGGGCGGTTGACAGCTGAGTGTGAGGCCATTCTTTTTGAGGCCATGGTTTTTGACTGGAAATGGGTGGAATACCCTCTCCGGGTCAGGGGGAGACTTTGCCTCAGGTGGAGGAGTTCAAGTATCTGGACATCTTGTTCATGAGTGATGATAGGATGCAGCATGAGAAGGATTGACAGATTGGGGCCTTGCTCTGAGTAATGAGGGCGTTTCTTGTTCAGTTGTGCTGAATACAGAGCTGAGTTGAAAAGCGAAGCTTTTAATTTACTGGCCGGTCTACATTCAAACTCTTGCCTAAGGTCATGAGGTCTGGATGATGACCGGAAAAACCGAGATCCCAGAAATAAGAATCTGAAATGAGCTTCCCTCGTAGGGTGGCCTGGAACAGCCTTAGAGATAGGTTGACAAGCTCCATCATCTGGAAAAGGCTTGGGGTAGAGCCGCTGCTTCTCTGCATCGAAAGGAGTCAGTTGAGGTGGTTCGGACATCTGATGATGCTTTCTCTTGGACGGCTTTCTTTGGAGGTTTTCCAGGCACATCTCACTGGTAGGAGGCCACGTGGAAGACCTAGGAAAAGATGGAAAGTTGGTCTATCTTCTCTGTCCTGGGAGCACCTCAGGGTCTCTGGAGAGAGGGAGGTCTGGTTTCTATCCTGGACCTACTGCCTCCGTGACCCGGCTACAGATAAGCTGTAGAAGAAGGTGATGCTTCCTCATGTCTTCTTTTGGCTGTTCCTTCTTCAGGGTTCTCCACAGTGAGTCATCGTCCTCCATCTCACTCTGTCCTCACTCCAACTACCTCCATGTTGTCTCTAACTGCATCCATAGATCTACTTCTTCCTGGCAACTGCTCTTCTAACATCCTTCTACCAATATACCCTTTGTCTCTCCTCTGGACATGCCTGAAACTTCTCAGTCCAGAGGCACAGGTATCACATGTCTACTCATGTAACACACTTGATTTAAAGCCAAAACAACTCTGAAGTGAAGAAGTCAAACAAAACCAAATCACTGAGGATTTTTCTCCAATATTTAATCCTCAGTACCTGAAGTGGACAGAGATCCTCCACTTTATTCAACATATAACCAAAAAACATCTCTGGTGACTTCATTTAAACTTAAATAAATACACACTGTACTTTCACCGCTGTGAGCAGGGTTCGAACCTGCGCGGGGAGACCCCATTGGATTTCGAGTCCAACGCCTTAACCTCTCGGCCATCACAGCTGATGATATCATGAATATGGAGATGAGTTAGGCTGCAATATAGTCACAGAATTATTTGGTAATCCAGGTTTACTTGTTGTCGTTCAGCTGTTCCCTCTTCAGGGGTCTCCACAGAGAGTCGTCCCCAGTCGTCTCACTTTCTCCCTTGTGTTTGTCCTCACTCCAACTACATCCATGTATCTCCTCTTTGTCTTTTTCCTGCTGCTGCATTTCTAACATCCTTCTACCAATATACCCACTGTCCCTCCTCTGGACATATCCAAACCACTGTCCCTCCTCTGGACATGTCCAAACCACTGTCCCTCCTCTGGACATGTCCAAACCACTGTCCCTCCTCTGGACATGTCCAAACCACTGTCCCTCCTCTGGACATGTCCAAACCACTGTCCCTCCTCTGGACATGTCCAAACCACTGTCCCTCCTCTGGACATGTCCAAACCACTGTCCCTCCTCTGGACATGTCCAAACCACTGTCCCTCCTCTGGACATGTCCAAACCACTGTCCCTCCTCTGGACATGTCCAAACCACTGACCGTCCTCTGGACATGTTCAAACCACTTTCCCTCCTTTGGACATGTCCAAACCATCTCAGTCCACATGTCCAGATAACCCATGTCCACTCATGAAACACAATTGGTCTAAATGCAAAACATTTTCAAAGTCAAATAAAGACAGGACAAGAGATTTGACCATGATCAATCTTCAGTTCATGGACAGTGGAGACTTCTTCAGTCTTAGTATGAAACCATAAATAAATCAGAGAAGACACATGGAACACCTTCTGGTTCGATCGCTGTGAGCAGGGTTCGAACCTGCGCGGGGAGACCCCAGGATTTCAAGTCCAACGCCTTAACCTCTCGGCCATCACAGCTGATGAAGTCTTGAATATGGAAATGAGTTAGGTTGCAATATATTCACAGAATCATTTGGTAATCCATGTTTACTTGTTGTCGTTCAGCTGCTCCCTCTTCAGGGGTCACCACAGAGAGTCGTCTCACTTTCTCCCTTGTGTCAGTCCTCACTCCAACTACATCCATATTAGCCTGGCCCTTGCCTTCCTGCACAGCTCCGCTCAATTCTCATTTCCCTTCACTGCACAGTCTGGGACTTCTCTCATTGACAACGATTTCTCCGGTAGATTTTTGACCAGACCAATCAGAGAACAGAAGGGGCGGAGTTTTGGACCCTAACCCACGCCCCCACCTGTCCCAGCGCGCAGAGCCCTATAAAAGGGCTCTGCCAGCGCGCAGTCAGCGAGCAGCGGCATGTTCTCATTCAAAGCGATGCAAAGCGATGCAGGACTGTTTTATATGTGACACAAATTTATTAATTTCCCCTTCTTAATCCCTTATCTGGAGTTTTCTTTTGTTTTTTGGGCCAAAAGTCAAGTGATCGCTCGCTCCCTCCTCCTTCTCTCCCTCCGCTGAAATGAACAAGGAAATGGCTGAGGTTGTCACGAGAATTAAACTCGGGTTTTACGTTGCTGCCCGAGTCCCATCAGATTTTCTGGTCTTCTGGTGAGCTGGACCAGCGATCCATGGTTTTATTGTATTTTATTAAAACGTTTTATTAACATATAAACACAGAATTTCCAGCGCGGCAGCCGGCAGCAAGAGAAAAGCTGCAGGAGGCGGAGCAGTTGTCAAGTTCACCAGAGCACGGGGAGCAGCCATACATGGCTCTGAGGGGAGGGAGCAGAATGCTTTCCCTGTTCAAAATATCCAATGGTTTTGTTCCTCAGCAGAGGCCAACGCCTCCAGCAAGAATCGTTTTAAAATGGAGAAAGTCCAGACCCTAGTCTGAAGCGAAGTGAAGGACAAGGGTCTGGTTTTAACCAGGCTACATCCATATAACTCCTCTTTGTCTTTTTCATGCTGCTGCATTTCTAACATCCTTCTACCAATATACCCACTGTCTCTCATCTGGACATGTCAAAACCACCATCCCTCCTCTGGACATGTCCAAACCACTGTCCCTCCTCTGGACATGTCCAAACCATCTCAGTCCACATGTCCAGATAACCCATGTCCACTCATGAAACACAATTGGTCAAAATGCAAAACATTTTCAAAGTCAAATAAAGACAGGACAAGAGATTTGACCATGATCAATCTTCAGTTCATGGACAGTGGAGACTCTTCAGTCTTGGTATGAAACCATCAATAAATCAGAGAAGACACATGGAACACCTTCTGGCTCGATCGCTGTGAGCAGGGTTCGAACCTGCGCGGGGAGACCCCATTGGATTTCGAGTCCAACGCCTTAACCTCTCGGCCATCACAGCTGATTGCTTCATGGTCATGGAGATGAATTAGACTGAAATATTCAAGTTAGTGAAGGACGAGAGGAATTGTTAATAACAAGAAGAGCTTCCACAACACTTTTGTGAAAAATGATTGTACAGTAAGGAAACTCATGCAGTCACAGTGAGCAGGGTTTGAACCTGTACAGGGAGCGTCCTTGAGCTCTTGAGTCCAACACTTCAACCATCACAGGTGATTTTTGAAAGTCTTATGGTGAGACATGGAGATGAATTAGTGTCAAAAGTACAAGACATAGACTATGGTTTGTAAATACTAATCCATGTTGACTCCGGGGTGGTGGAAGGGAGGCTCCGACCGATTGGTCCTCAAATTCAGGAGGAGCAGCGTGGTTTCTGTCCTGGTCATGGACAACAGTGGACCAGATCTTCACCCTTGCAGAGTTGCTAAGGGGGTCTTGGAGGTTTGCCTCTCCAGTCTACATGTGTTTTGTGGATCTGGAGAAGGCTTATGACCGTCTTCCTTGAGGCATTCTGTGGGGGTGCTGCGGGAGTACCTGCGTTTCTTTTAAGAACCACCCGTTCCCTGTAGAACCAAAGCAGGAGCTGTGGTTGCATTCTTGGCACAAAGTCAAGCTCATTCTCAGTTTGGGTTAGACTCAGTGTGGGCTGCCCCTTGTCTCTGATCCAGTGTGTGTTGTACATTGACAGGATCTTGAGGCGCAGTAGTGGAGGATCTTTGGTTTGGGAACGTCAGGACCTTGTGGCTGCTTCATGAGGATGATGTGTTCTGCTAACATCTTCAGTCCAAGACCTTCAGCGTGCACTGGGGCGGTTGAGAACTGAGTGTGAAATATCTGGAATGAGAGTCAGTTCCTTTTGAGGCCATGGTTTTTGACTGGAAATGGGTGGAATACCCTCTCCGGGTCGGGGGGAGACTTTGCCTCAGGTGGAGGAGTTCAAGTATCTGGACATCTTGTTCATGAGTGATGATAGGACGCAGCATGAGAAGGATTGACAGATTGGGGCCTTGCGCTCAATAATGAGGGTGTTTCTTGGTCAGTTGTGGTGAATACAGAGCTGAGTTGAAAAGCAAAGCTTTTGATTTATTGGCCGGTCTACATTCCAACTGTTGCCTATGGTCATGAGGTCTGGATGATGACTGAAAAAACAGAGATCCCAGAAACAAGAATCTGAAATTAGCTTTCCTCGTAGGGTGGCCTGGAACAGCCTTAGAGATAGGTTGAGGAGCTCCATCATCTGGAAAAGGTTCGGGGTAGAGCCGTTGCTTCTCTGCATCGAAAGGAGTCAGTTGAGGTGGTTCGGACTTCTGATGAGGCTTTCTCTTGGACAGCTTTCTTTGGAAGTTTTCCAGGCACGTCCCACTGGTAAGAGGCCACGTGGAAGTCCTAGGAAAAGCTGGAAAGTTGGTCTATCTTCTCTGTCCTGGGAGCACATTGGGGTTTCTGGAGAGAGGGAGGTTTGGTTTCTATTATGGACCTACTGCCTCCGTGACCTGGCTACAGATAAACTGTAGAAGAAGGTGATGCTTCCTCATGTATTTTTTGGCTGTTCCTTCTTCAGGGGTCTCCACAGTGAGTCATCGTCCTCCATCTCACTCTGTCCTCTGTCCTCACTCCAACTACCTCCATGTTGTCTCAAACTGCATCCATAGATCTACTTCTTCCTGGCAACTGCTCTTCTAACATCCTTATACCAATATACCCTCTGTCTCTCCTCTGGACATGCCTGAAACTTCTCAGTCCAGAGGCACAGGTATCACATATCTACTCATGTAACACACTTGATTTAAAGCCAAAACAACTCTGAAGTGAAGAAGTCAAACAAAACCAGATCACTGAGGATTTATCTCCATTAGTTAATCCTCAGTACCTGAAGTGGACAGAGATCCTTCACTTTATTCAACATAAAACATCTTTGGTGACTTCATTTAAACTTAAATAAATACACACTGTACTTTCACCGCTATGAGCAGGGTTCAAACCTGCGTGGGGAGACCCCATTGGATTTCGAGACCAACGCTTTAACCTCTCGGCCAGCACAACTGATGATGTCATGAATATGGAGATGAGTTAGGCTGCAATATAGACACAGAATTATTTGGTAATCCAGGTTTACTTGTCGTTCAGCTGTTCCCTCTTCAGGGGTCTCCACAGAGAGTCGTCCCCAGTCGTCTCACTTTCTCCCTTGTGTTTGTCCTCACTCCAGCTACATCCATGTATCTCCTCTTTGTCTTTTTCCTGCTGCTGCATTTCTAACATCCTTCTACCAATATACCATCTGTCCCTCCTCTGGACATATCCAAACCACTGTCCCTCCTCTGGACATGTCCAAACCACTGTCCCTCCTCTGGACATATCCAAACCACTGTCCCTCCTCTGGACATGTCCAAACCACTGTCCCTCCTCTGGACATGTCCAAACCACTGTCCCTCCTCCGGACAAGTCCAAACCACTTTCCCTCCTCTGGACATGTCCAAACCACTGTCCCTCCTCTGGACGTGTCCAAACCACTGACCGTCCTCTGGACATCTTCAAACCACTGTCTCTCCTCTGGACATGTCCAAACCATCTCAGTTCACATGTCCAGATAACCCATGTCCACTCATGAAACACAATTGGTCAAAATGCAAAACATTTTCAAAGTCAAATAAAGACAGGACAAGAGATTTGACCATGATCAATCTTAAGTTCATGGACAATGGAGACTCATTCAATCTTAGTATGAAACCATAAATAAATCAGAGAAGACACATGGAACACCTTCTGATTCAATCACTGTGAGCAAGATTTGAACCTGCGCGGGAAGACCCCATTGGATGTCAAGTCCAATGCCTTAGCCTCTCGGCCATCACAACAGATTGCTTCATGGTCATGGAGATGAATTAGACTAAAATATTCAAGTAAGTGAAGAACAGGAGGAATTGTTAATAACGAGAAGAGCTTCCACAACACTTTTATGGAAAATGATTGTACAGTAAGGAAACACATGCAGTCACAGTGAGCAGGGTTTGTACAGGGAGTGTCCTTGAGCTCTTGAGTCCAACACTTCAACCATCACAGGTGATTTTGAAAGTCTTATGGAGATGGTCCATCACATGGAGATGAATTAGTGTCAAAAGTACAAGACATAGACTATGGTTTGTAAATACTAATCCATGTTGACTCCGGGGTGGTGGAAGGCAGGCACCGACCGATTGGTCCTCAGATTCTGGAGGAGCAGCGTGGCTTCTGTCCTGGTCATGGAACACAGTGGACCAGATCTTCACCCTTGCAGAGTTGCTAAGGGGGTCTTGGAGGTTTGCCTCTCCAGTCTACATGTGTTTTGTGGATCTAGAGAAGGCTTATGACCGTCTTCCTTGAGGCATTCTGTGGGGGTGCTATGGGAGTACCTGCGTTTCTTTTAAGGACCACCCGTTCCCTGTAGAACCAAAGCAGGAGCTGTGGTTGCATTCTTGGCACAAAGTCAAGCTTGTTCTCAGTTTGGGTTAGACTCAGTGTGGGCTGCCCCTTGTCTCTGATCCAGTGTGTGTTGTACATTGACAGGATCTTGAGGCGCAGTAGTGGAGGATCTTTGGTTTGGGAACGTCAGGACCTTGTGTCTGCTTTATGAGGATGATGTGTTCTGCTAACATCTTCAGTCCAAGACCTTCAGCATGCACTGGGGCGGTTGACAGCTGAGTGTGAAATAGCTGGAATGAGAGTCAGTTCCTTTTGAGGCCATGGTTTTTGACTGGAAATGGGTGGAATACCCTCTCCGGGTCGGGGGGAGACTTTGCCTCAGGTGGAGGAGTTCAAGTATCTGGACATCTTGTTCATGAGTGATGATAGGATGCAGCATGAGAAGGATTGACAGATTGGGGCCTTGCCCTCAGTAATGAGGGTGTTTCTTGGTCAGTTGTGGTGAATACAGAGCTGAGTTGAAAAGCGAAGCTTTTGATTTATTGGCCGGTCTACATTCCAACTGTTGCCTATGGTCATGAGGTCTGGATGATGACTGAAAAAACGAGATCCCAGAAACAAGAATCTGAAATTAGCTTCCCTCGTTTGGCGAGCGGGGAACAGCCTTAGAGATAAGTTGAGGAGCTCCATCATCTGGAAAAGGTTTGGGGCAGAGCCGCTGCTTCTCTGCATCGAAAGGAGTCAGTTGAGGTGGTTCGGACTTCTGATGAAGCTTTCTCTTGGACGGCTTTCTTTGGAAGTTTTCCAGGCACGTCCCACTGGTAAGAGGACACGTGGAAGACCCAGGAAAAGCTGGAAAGTTGGTCTATCTTCTCTGTCCTGGGAGCACATTGGGGTTTCTGGAGAGAGGAAGGTCTGGTTTCTATTATGGACCTACTACCTCCGTGACTCGGCTACAAATAAGCTGTAGAAGAAGGTGATGCTTCCTCATGTCTTCTTTTGGCTGTTCCTTCTTCAGGGGGTCTCCACAGTGAGTCATCAACCTCGATCTCACTCTGTCCTCTATCCTCACTCCAACTACCTCCATGTTGTCTCTAACTGCATCCGTAGATCTACTTCTTCCTGGCAACTGCTCTTCTAACATCCTTATACCAATATATTCTCTGTCTCTCCTCTGGACATGCCTGAAACATCTCAGTCCAGAGGCACAGGTATCACATGTCTACTCATGTAACACACTTGATTTAAAGCCAAAACAACTCTGAAGTGAAGAAGTCAAACAAAACTAGATCACTGAGGATTTATCTCCATTAGTTAATCCTCAGTACCTGAAGTGGACAGAGATCCTCCCCTTTATTCAACATATAACCACAAAACATCTATGGTGACTTAATTTAAACTTAAATAAATACACATTGTACTTTCTCCGCTGTGAGCAGGGTTCGAACCTGCGCGGGGAGACCCCATTGGATTTCGAGTCCAACGCCTTAACCTCTCGGCCATCACAACTGATTGCTTCATAGTCATGGAGATGAACTAGACTAAAATATTCAAGTCAATGAAGAACAGGAGGAATTGTTAATAATGAGAATAGCTTCCACAACACTTTTATGAAAAATGATTGTACAGTAAGGAAACACATGAAGTCACAGTGAGCATGGTTTGAACCTGTAATGGGAGCGTCCTTGAGCTCTTGAGTCCAACACTTCAACCATCACAGGTGATTTTTGAAGGTGTCGTGGTGAGACATGGGGATGAATTAGTGTCAAATGTACAAGACATAGACTATGGTTTGTAAATACTAATCCATGTTTACTCTGGCGTGGTGGAAAGGAGGCACAGACCGATTGGTCCTCAGATTCTGGAGGAGCAACGTGGCTTCTGTCCTGGTCATGGACAACAGTGGACCAGATCTTCACCCTTGCAGAGTTGCTAAGGGGGTCTTGGAGGTTTGCCTCTCCAGTCATGTGTTTTGTGGATCTGGAGAAGGCTTATGACTGTCTTCCTTGAGGCATTCTGTGGGGGTGCTGTGGGAGTACCTGCGTTTCTTTTAAGGACCACCCGTTCCCTGTAGAACCAAAGCAGGAGCTGTGGTTGCAATCTTGGCACAAAGTCAAGCTTGTTCTCAGTTTGGGTTGGACTCAGTGTGGGCTGCCCCTTGTCTCTGATCCTGTTTGTGTTGTTCATTGACAGGATTTTGAGGCGCAGTAGTGGAGGATCTTTGGTTTGGGAACCTCAGGGCCTTGTGTCTGCATTATCAGGATGATATGTTCTTCTAACATCTTAATAATAATAATAATAATAATGAATTAAATTTATACTGCACTTTTCATTAATAAAAATCTCAAAGTGCTTCAGTCCAAGACCTTCAGCGTGCACTGTGACGGTTGAGAACTGAGTGTGAAATAGCTGGAATGAGAGTCAGTTCCTTTTGATGCCATGGTTTTTGACTGGAAATGGGTGGAATACCCTCTCCGGGTCGGGGGGAGACTTTGCCTCAGGTGGAGGAGTTCAAGTATCTGGACATCTTGTTCATGAGTGATGATAGGATGCAGCATGTGAAGGATTGACAGATTGGGGCCTTGCCCTCAGTAATGAGGGCGTTTCTTCTTCAGTTGTGCTGAATACAGAGCTGAGTTGAAAAGCGAAGCTTTTAATTTACTGGCCGGTCTACATTCCAACTGTTGCCTATGGTCATGAGGTCTGGATGATGACAGAAAAAAACGAGATCCCAGAAACAAGAATCTGAAATGAGCTTCCCTCATAGGGTGGCCTGGAACAGCCTTAGAGATAGGTTGACAAGCTCCATCGTCTGGAAAAGGTTTGGGGTAGAGCCGCTGCTTCTCTGCATCGAAAGGAGTCAGTTGAGGTGGTTCGGACATCTGATGATGCTTTCTCTTGGACGGCTTTCTTTGGAGGTTTTCCAGGCACGTCCAACTGGTAAGAGGCCACGTGGAAGACCTAGGAAAAGCTGGAAAGTTGGTCTATCTTCTCTGTCATGGGAGCACCTCGGGGTCTCTGGAGAGAGGGAGTTCTGGTTTCTATCCTGGACCTACTGCCTCCTTGACCCGGCTACAGATAAGCTGTAGAAGAAGGTGATGCTTCCTCATGTCTTCTTTTGGCTGTTCCTTCTTCAGGGGTCTCCACAGTGAGTCATCGTCCTCATTCTCATTCTGTCCTCTGTCCTCAGTCCAACTACCTCCATGTTGTCTCAAACTGCATCCATAGATCTACTTATTCCTAGCAACTGCTCTTCTAACATCCTTCAACCAATATACCCTTTGTCTCTCCAATTGACATGCCTGAACCATCTCAATCCAGAGGCACAGGTATCACATGTCTACTCATGTAACACACTTGATTTAAAGCCAAAACAACTCTGAAGTGAAGAAGTCAAACAAAACCAGATCACTGAGGATTTTTCTCCAATATTTAATCCTCAGTACCTGAAGTGGACAGAGATCCAGCACTTTATTCAACATATAACCATAAAACATCTTTGGTGACTTCATTTAAACTTAAATAAATACACACTGTACTTTCACCGCTGTGAGCAAGGTTCGAACCTGCACGGGGAGACTGGATTTCGAGTCCAACGCCTTAACCTCTCGGCCATCACAACTGATGATGTCATGAATATGGAGATGAGTTAGGCTGCAATATAGTCACAGAATTATTTGGTAATCCAGGTTTACTTGTTGTCGTTCAGCTGTTCCCTCTTCAGGGGTCTCCATAGAGAGTCGTCCCCAGTCGTCTCACTTTCTCCCTTGTGTTTGTCCTCACTCCAACTACATCCATGTATCTCCTCTTTGTCTTTTTCCTGCTGCTGCATTTCTAAAATCCTTCTACCAATATACCAACTGTCCCTCCTCTGGACATATCCAAACCACTGTCCCTCCTCTGGACATGTCCAAATCACTGTCCCTCCTCTGGACATGTCCAAACCACTGTCCCTCCTCCGGACATGTCCAAACCACTGTCCCTCCTCTGGACATGTCCAAACCACTGTCCCTCCTCTGGACATATGCAAACCACTGTCCCACCTCCGGACATGTCCAAACCACTGTCCCTCCT
>JBBPBX010003352.1:38370-65440 GCA_038048925.1 Garcialebias charrua
ATAATGGATGGATGGAATCCAGTCTTTTCTTCTGTCTCAAAATGGAAAAATATCAATAAATGTTAACAATCATTTGATGTTTTTAGTTTTATAACTTAACGCCGACTGGCCGGCATACCAGGTCCTAACACATTCCTAACGTTCCTCCCAAACTCCGACCAATTCCTAACAAAGTCTGAACGAGTCCTAACAACTCCTAACGTTTTGCGTAATACGTCATCACGTCGATCGTGCGTGGTCAGGGGTCTCCACAGTGAGTCATCGTCCTCCATCTCACTCTGTCCTCTGTCCTCACTCCAACTACCTCCATGTTGTCTCTAACTACATCCATAGATCTACTTCTTCCTGGCAGTTGCTCTTCTAACATCCTTCTACCAATATACCCGCTGTCTCTCCTCTGGACATGCCTGAACCATCTCAGTCCAGAGGCACAGGTATCACATGTCTACTCATGTAACATATTTGATTTAAAGCCAAAACAACTCTGAAGTGAAGAAGTCAAACAAAACCACATCACTGAGGATTTATCTCCATTAGTTAATCCTCAGTACCTGAAGTGGACATAGATCCTTCACTTTATTCAACATATAACCACAAAACATATCTGGTGACTTAATTTAAACTTAAACAAAGACAGACTGTACTTTCACCGCTGTGACCAGGGTTCGAGCCTGCGCTGGGAGACCCCATTGGATTTCAAGTCCAACGCCTTAACCTCTCGGCTGAAGAAGGAACAGCCAAAAGAAGACATGAGGAAGCATCACTTTCTTCTACAGCTTATCTGTAGCCGGGTCACAGAGGCAGTAGGTCCAGGATAGAAACCAGACCTCCCTCTCTCCATAGACCCCGAGGTGCTCCCAGGACAGAGAAGATAGACCAACTTTCCAGCTTTTCCTGGGTCTTCCTCGTGGCCTCCTACCAGTGGGACATAGAATAGAATATAGAATATATCTTTATTGGCATATTTGCACCAAGGTACAAAACAGTGCTAATGGCGCGCACCATCCTAAGAGGGACGTACGCACGGAAAGCCGCAGCAATAATTAAATTGCGCCGCCAGACAATCAGATATGGAAAAAAAGGAACGTACAGTGGGATAATCATTGGTATTCAAAAAAGAATCTATCACATTTTGTCTTAGGACATTCTATGATAAAGTCAAAAAAACTCTACCAGCTCAGCACAGATAAAGACAAGAGACATGTTGCATTTGGTGGCGTAGCAGGGAGATAAGTCTGTGAGCAATCATTTCAGATAAGCACAGTCTGCAGATGGGCTCAGCCGGCTCCATCTGAATGCACACAGAGACCTCTGGGGGGGGGGGGACAGTTTTCCAACAGCTTCAGACTCCAGGAGAGGTTTGCAGTCAGCCTTTTTTCAAGGTTGCTTGTGTCCCGATTAGATTAGTTGCATTATTTATTTTTCAGGGCAGGCTACAGTGTACTCCGACTGCAGCCTTGAGTCCAGGTGCCGTCTGGGTCCAAATCGCCGAATCATGTGAGGTTTCATTCAATCCGAGCTACAGGTCCCCGTCTGCCCCCTGATGTAGCCCGGTCGGCTGTAAACGAGTCCCAAACCGCACTGCAGGTCCGCGGCTGTCCACCACTGTTCCCATCGTGCGATTCAGCTCGAACAACAGCTGGTTCATTGAGGTCACAGCCCGGATCAAAGAATCTTGTTGAGCAGGAAGTTTCGCCAGCGCGTTGATCGCCGCGGTAGTCTTCCTCAGCTTCCAGTAGCAGAACCCTCCGCCTAAGCCAAAAAGCAGAGCACCTGCTACCATAATTCCAATTATCCACAGATCTTCCACGTCCTCGACTGAAAGAACGGTCAGACACATTAACTTCCACTTGCCCCACGAGTCCATAATGTAGCCCACCGCATGCGTGTCGAGGGGGCACGCCGGTTCTCCTGGTCCGGAGCGCTTCGTGGAAAAAATTTTATCGATAGAGGAGACAGCCCATGCAATTAAATCCATTTCCAAATTGCTTCGAGTGAGCGCTGAAGAGTTGCAGACGAGACAAAAATGCAAAAGCAGGGAGGAGGAAAACTTTAGGAGAGGAGCAGAAAGAGAAGCGACCTGCTTCGCCAAGAGCCGGAATCTGAGATCTCGTTTTTTTCATGCCTGGAAAACCTCCAAAGAAAGCCGTCCAAAAGAAAGCCTCATCAGATGTCCGAACCACCTCAACTGACTCCTTTCAATACAGAGAAGCAGCGGCTCTACCCCAAACCTTTTCCAGATGATGGAGCTCCTCATCTTATCTCTATGGCTGTTCCCACCCTATGAGGGAAGCTCATTTCACATTCTTGTTTCTGGGATCTTGTTGTTTTTTCGGTCATCATCCAGATCTCATGACCATAGGCAACAGTTGGAATGTAGACCGTCTCAGTCCACATGTCCAGATAACCCATGTCCACTCATGAAACACAGGTACATGTCTTGGACCTGGGGGGTATAGAGTGTGCTTCGGGATTATGAATGGAACGTGTCGTTATTGTTTGTCTTTCTATGACTGAGGGTGAGGATGAGGGTGGGTCTAAATGAGTGTGTCTGTGTATGAATGTTTAAGTGTCAGGCTGGGACTTGGACTGCCCCCTCTCTGATACTTCTGAGGCTACCTAGTGTCGCGCTCCTGCCACGTGGCCCCCTGGTGGGTGTTCCTCTGCCTGCGGGCGTGCTTGGGACCCTCACTATCTGGGGCTGGGCGCTTGGGCGTTGGTCGGCTCGGCCTGGTGGCTGCCTGGCGGGGCTCGGGTCCTCTGGTCCTGTCGGGTCTGGGCCTGAGGGGTGGGCGTCCCCGGTGCCCGAGCATCGGTGTCCGGCCCTGGGGCTACATCGGTGCAGCGGGCTCTGGCGGGGGCCTGTGCATTTGTCGCTGTTGACCCCGGGGGGTCATTGTGTGTGGTCCCTGGTGGGGTTCGTCCGGTTCTTCCCCTTGGTCGGATCTGGGGAGTGGACGAGTGGCTCGTCCTGTTCGGGTGGTCCTGGGGACTCTGGGCTCGGGGTCCTTCCTGAGGTCTTGGGCTTTGATCGCCCTTTCGTCTGTCTCGGGCTTTGGGGGGACAGATCTCTGATGCTTCACAATCGCTACTAAATGTTCTATTGGAGGAACCTTATTCACTTATGCATGCTCACAACCACACACAAATGGATGCAGGGATGTATATGTAGATATATGTAGATGGGTATATAAATGAATATAAATATATATGTATGTATACTGTATATATATTTGTAGGTATGGGTATGTTTATATATAGAAATCTAATGCAAGGTCATGAATATTATCAGTCTTTATGCTTGTATGTTTCGTTGCTGTGTTCTGTCATGTGCTTTGCAGGATTGTGGACGGAGGTTTGGTGTGTTTGCCTTGTGCTCTTTTTGTGGATAATTGTTGTTTTGTTGTCTCACTTTCTCTTTTCTTTCTTTCTCTCTATTTAAAAAAAAAAATAAAAATACATATTGGAGTGAGAGGATGGCTATAAGGTGTGAAGGGAGGCCATCTATAAATGGAAAAAAAAAAAAAAAAAAAAAAAAGAACCGGCCAGTAAATCAAAAGCTTCGCTTTTCAACTCAGCTCTGTATTCACCACAACTGACCAAGAAACGCCCTCATTACATCGGGGCAAGGCCCCAATCTGTTCCGGTTCTGTGAGGTGCAGAGGTGTAATGAGCTGCTGCTGAGGAAACTTTAAACCTGTGCGTGAGTATGATTATAAATCATTGGTAAGTCCATTTTTATTTTTTAAATAAAACTATATAATTAAATGTAAGGTCATTTAAAAAAAGTACTAAATTTAATTTAAAAAAAATTTCCTCACTTCAACAAAACTGGACGGGGAGACTTTGAAGAGCCTGGAATTGTTTGTTGACGATTATTTTGAAAGGCTAGTCATGAGCAAACCCAGTGTTACATCCGGTGCTGCTGTCGATTCAGCTAACGCCCCGTTAGCTAAACGACACCGAGAGGGTAGCTCAGATAGCTCGTCAGAAACGTCCGCGGATAATTCGGGCTTCACGGCAATACTGGAGTCAATCGACAAGAAGTTGTCTAGCTTGGACGCCCGGCTAGTGTTAGTAGAGGTGTTACATAAGGAATTCCAAAGTTTGAGGGAATCGTTAGAGTTCAGTCAACACCAGGTAGCATCTCTCGCTAAAGAAAATACGGAGTTGAGGGGGACAGTGAAACAAATAACAGATCAGATTACGCAGCTTTCTGGCGATAATAAGAAAATGAAAGAGTCAATTTTAGATATTCAAGCTGGAAGCATGAGAGAAAATCTAGTCTTTTCTGGAATTCCGGAGCTAACAGAGGAGGATCCGGAGGCCTCGGTTTGGGCCTTCATTCAGAACCAGCTAAAGTTGCCGAGTGACGCAGTTAAATCGATCACTTTTTACCGAGTCCACCGCCTGGGAGGTAAAAGACCTGAGAATACTAGGCCACGGCCAATCATAGCTAAATTCGAACATTTCAAGCAAAAACAACAGGATAAAAGTTGAGGTAGGGAACTACGTAATACTAACTTTAGTATGAACGATCAATTCCCTGTAGAAATTCTGAATAGAAGGCACGCTCTGTTCCCGATCAGAAAGAAAAATATAATCGAAGGAAGAAGAGCTAACATCTCTGTGGATAGACTTTACATAAACAGTCAGCTGTTTAGAGATCCAGAAGCTACTCCTTGGCTTTATTAGACATATAATCAAGGTAAGAAATATTTCGGTTGCTAATACAGTATTAATTAATATTATTAAATATAGTATTTATTAATATTACTTACCAGATGTACAAGGTATTTAATTTTTCAGCACAACTCGGTTGGTGGGGTCACACAGATCGTGGTGGTACACAAGGTGGGATGACACTTGATATAGTAAGAGGGTTCTTTTGTTGTTTTTTCTTATCTGAGTTATGTTTTCATGTATATCATTTCTCTTTGTTTTTCTGTCTATATTTTTCTAACTTAACAATTATCAGAGCACAAGCATAGGGGTTCACATACGTCTTTCTATATCCATACAATTACTTCATAAATTCATTCATTCATTCAACCTTTATTTAGTCAGGTAAATCTTTTGAACCTCATGGGCTCATTTACGAAAGCGACCTGCTAAAACTAAAGAACAATGAACAGCAGTGGTAGAATTTCCTTAAACAATAAACAATAAACAAACAAACAATAAACAATAGAAAACAAAAGAGAGAAAAAAACAAAAGAAAGTTTTTTTTTTTTTTAACAAAGTATCAAAAAACTAGCAAAACATTATAAGGTAGACGTATAAAATCAAAGACAGGAACAAATCTGCATTGGTTTTTGCCAGGATTCCAACAGATTCTGAAAACCATTTAGAGAAGTCAAGGTCGAGAGCTTCAGATCTTTTTGTAAGATATTCCATGAAGCAGGAGCAGAGTAGGAGAAGGCCCTTTTTCCAAGTTCAGTCCTCACTGACGGAACACTGCAGGTAATCATGTCCTGAGAGCGCACGCTGTAGCTGCACTCACGCAAAGACATGTAGGAGGAGATGTATGAGGGCAGCAGACCAAGAAGTGATTTAAAGATGAAAATGTACCAGTGGAAGAGTCTGTGTGAGGTTAATGATGTCCAGTTAACCAGTGAATACAGGGTGCAGTGGTGGGTACGATAATCACAGCCAGTTATGAATCTTAGTGCACCATGATAGACAACATCCAACATCCGCAGGGTGCTTGTAGGAGCATTCATGTAGAGAATGTCACCGTAATCAATGGAGGGAAGGAAAGTCACAGACACAAGGCGTTTCCTAACATTCAGTGATAGGCATGATCTGTTTCTGAAAAAGAAACCCAGTTTAACTTTCAATTTCTTCACTAGGTTTTCCACGTGGAGTTTAAAAGAGAGATGTGAATCGACCAGTATACCCAGATATTTATAGGAATCAACAAACTCAATAGGGACACCATTTGAGGATAAAATCAGAGGAAGATCTGTTGGAACCGCCTTCCTACTTGAAAAAAACATTCCTAAATGAAAACTTCCCTGATTCATTTTTAAAAACAGCACTTACTCTATTTAAAAATCATATATAATTAATCATTAAAGGGACATGTTTTTGTCTGGATGTATTATTATCTTTTATATTTGTGATAATGGGTGTGGTTTAGCTATAATATAATTAGCACAGGTATGGGTACCTTAGGGTTTGTCACATGGAACATTAATGGAGCCGGTAGCCAACGTAAAAAATATAGAATTTTTAACCAGATTAAAAGATTAAAGGCAGATGTATTACTCCAAGAAATTCAATTGAAGTGTTGGACTCAAGAGCTCAAGGACGCTCCATGTACAGGTTCAAACCCTGCTCACTATGACTTCATGTGTTTCCTTACTGTACAATCATTTTTCATAAAAGTGATGTGGAAGCTCTTCTTGTTATTAACAATTCCTCCTGTCCTTCTCTTACGTGAATATTTCAGTCTAATGCATCTCCATGACTCTGAAACAATCAGCTGTGATGGCCGAGGGGTTAAGGCGTTGGACTTGAAATCCAATGGGGTCTCCCCACGCAGGTTCGAATCCTGCTCACAGCAATTGAACCAGAAGGTGTTCCATGTGTCTTCTCTGATTCATTTATGGTTTCATACTAAGACTGAAGGAGTCTCTACTGTCCATGAACTGAAGATTGATCATGGTCAATTCTCTTGTCCTGTCTTTATTTGACTTTGAAAATGTTTTGCATTTGACCAATTGTGTTTCATGAGTGGACATGAGTTACCTGGACATGTGGACTGAGATGGTTTGGACATGTCCAGAGGATGGACAGTGGATTGGAAATGTCCAGAAGAGGGACAGTGGGTACATTGGTAGAAGGATGTTAGAAATGCAGCTGCCAGCAAAGAAACAAAGAGGAGATCTATGGATGCAGTTAGAGAGGACATGGAGGTAGTTGGAGTGGGGACAGAGGACACAAGGGAGAAAGTGTGACGACTGGGGACGACTCTCTGTGGAGACCCCTGAAGAGGGAACAGCTGAACAACAACAAGTAAACCTGGATTACCAAATAATTCTGTAACTGTATTACAGCCTAACTCATCTCCATATTCATAACATCATCAGTTGTGATGGCTGAGAGGTTAAGGTGTTGGACTCGAAATCCAATGGGGTCTCCCCGCACAGGTTCGAACCCTGCTCACAGTTTAAATTATGTCACCAAAGATGTTTTGTGGTTAAATGTTGAATAAAGTGGAGGATCTCTGTCCACTTCAGGTACTGAGGATTAACTAATGGAGACAAATACTCAGTGATCTGGTTTTGTTTGACTTCTTCACTTCAGAGTTGTTTTGGCTTTAAATCAAGTGTGTTACATGAGTAGACATGTGATGCCTGTGCCTCTGGACTGAGATGGTTCAGGCATGTCCAGAGGAGAGACAGAGGGTATATTGGTATAAGGATGTTAGAAGAGCAGTTTCCATGAAGAAGTAGATCTATGGATGCAGTTAGAGACAACATCTCACTTCCGGCTCTTGGTGAAGCAGGTTGCTTCTCTTTCTGCTCCTCTCCTGCCCTAAAGTTTTCCTCCTCCCTGCTTTTGCATTTTTGTCTCGTCTGCAACTCTTCAGCGCTCACTCGAAGCAATTTGGAAATGGATTTAATTGCGTGGGCTGTCTCCTCTATTGATAAAAAAATTTCCATGAAGCGCTCCGGACCAGGAGAACCGGCGTGCCCCCTCGACACGCATGCGGTTGGCTACATTATGGACTCGTGGGGAGAGTGGAAGTTAATGTGTCTGACCGTTCTTTCTGTTGAAGACGTGGAAGATCTGTGGATAATTGGAATTTTGGTAGCAGCTGCTCTGCTTTTTGGCTTAGGCGGAGGGTTCTGCTACTGGAAGCTGAGGAGGACTACCGCGGCGATCAACGCGCTGGCGAAACTTCCTGCTCAACAAGATTCTTTGATCCGGGCTATGACCTCAATGAACCAGCTGTTGTTCGAGCTGAACCGCACGATGGGAACAGTGGTGGACAGCCGCGGACCTGCAGTGCGTTTTGGGACTCGTTTACAGCCCGGGCTACATCAGGGGGCAGACGGGGATTTGTAGCTCGGAACCTCACATGATTCGGCGATTTGGACCCAGACGGCACCTGGACTTCAAGGCTGCAGTCAGAGTACACTGTAGCCTGCCCTGAAAATAAATAAAGCAACTAATCTAATCGGGACTCAAGCAACCTTGAAAAAGGCTGACTGCAAAACTTCTCCTGGAGTCTGAAGCTGTTGAAAAACTGTCGCCCCCCCCCAGAGGTCTCTGTGTGCATTCAGATGGAGCCGAGCTGAGCCCATCTGCAGACTGTGCTTATCTGAAATGATTACTCACAGACTATCTCCCTGCTTTGCCACCAAAATGCAACATGTCTTTGTCTTTATCCGTGCTGAGCTGGTAGAGTTTTTTGACTTTATCATAGAATGTCCTAAGACAAAATGTGATAGATTCTTTTTTGAATACCAATGATTATCCGACTGTATGTTCCTTTTTTTCCATATCTGATTGTTTGGCGGCGCAATTTAATTATTGCTGCGGCTTTCCGTGCGTACGTCCCTCTTAGGATAGTGCAAATTGCAATGTTTTGTACCTTGGTGCAAATATGCCAATAAAGATATATTCCATTCTATTCTATTATAACATGGAGGTAGTTGGAGTGAGGACAGAGGACCGAGTGAGATGGAGGATGATGACTCATTGTGGAGACCCCTGAAGAAGGAACAGCCAAAAGAAGATATGAGGAAGCATCACTTTCTTCTACAGCTTATCTGTAGCCGGGTCACGGAGGCAGTAGGTCCAGGATAGAAACCAGACCTCCCTCTCTCCAGAGAAACCAATGTGCTCCCAGGTCAGAGAAGATACACCATCTTTAACGCTTTTCCTAGGTCTTCCTCGTAGTGGGATGTGCCTGGAAAACCTCCAAAGAAAGCCGTCCAAGAGAAAGCATCATCAGATGTCGGAACCACCTCAACTGACTCCTTTCGATGCAGAGAAGCAGTGGCTCTACCCCAAACCTTTTCCAGATGATGGAGCTTGTCAACCTATCTCTAAGGCTGTTCCAGGCCACCTTACGAGGGAAGCTCATTTCAGATTCTTGTTTCTGGGATCTCGGTTTTTTCTGTCATCATCCAGACCTCATGATCATAGGCAACAGTTGGAATGTAGACCGGCCAGTAAATTAAAAGCTTCGCTTTTCAACTCAGCTCTGTATTCAGCACAACTGAACAAGAAACGCCCTCATTACTGAGGGCAAGGCCCCAATCTGTCAATCCTTCACATGCTGCATCCTATCATCACTCATGAACAAGATGTCCAGATACTTGAACTCCTCCACCTGAGGCAAAGTCTCCCCCCGACCCGGAGAGGGTATTCCACCCATTTCCAGTCAAAAACCATGGCATCAAAAGGAACTGACTCTCATTCCAGCTATTTCACACTCAGTTCTCAACCGTCACAGTGCACGCTGAAGGTCTTGGACTGAAGCACTTTGAGATTTTATTAATGAAAAGTGCAGTATAAATTTAATTCATTATTATTATTATTATTATTATTAAGATGTTAGCAGAACATATCATCCTGATAATGCAGACACAAGGCCCTGAGGTTCCCAAACCAAAGATCCTCCACTACTGCGCCTCAAGATCATGTCAATGAACAACACAAACAGGATCAGAGACAAGGGGCAGCCCACACAGACTCAAACCCAAACTGAGAATGAGCTTGACTTTGTGCCAAGATTGCAACCACAGCTCCTGCTTTGGTTCTACAGGGAACGGGTGGTCCTTAAAAGAAACCCAGGTACTCCCACAGCACCCCCACAGAATGCCTCAAGGAAGACAGTCATAAGCCTTCTCCAGATCCACAAAACACATGACTGGAGAGGCAAACCTCCAAGACCCCCTTAGCAACTCTGCAAGGGTGAAGATCTGGTCCACTGTTGTCCATGACCAGGACAGAAGCCACGTTGCTACTCCTGAATCTGAGGACCAATCGGTCGAAGCCTCCCTTCCACCACGCCGGAGTAAACATGGATTAGTATTTACAAACCATAGTCTATGTCTTGTACATTTGACACTAATTCATCCCCATGTCTCACCACGACACCTTCAAAAATCACCTGTGATGGTTGAAGTGTTGGACTCAAGATCTCAAGGACGCTCCCTGTACAGGTTCAAACCCTGCTCACTGTGACTTCATGTGTTTCCTTACTGTACAATCATTTTTCATAAAAGTGTTGTGGAAGCTCTTCTCATTATTAACAATTCCTCCTGTTCTTCACTGACTTGAATATTTTAGTCTAATTCATCTCCATGACCATGAAGTAATCTGTTGTGATGGCCGAGAGGCTAAGGCGTTGGACTCGGAATCCAATGGGGTCCCCCCGTGCAGGTTCGAACCCTGCTCACAGCGGAGAAAGTACAATGTGTATTTATTTAAGTTTAA
Organism: Garcialebias charrua; assembly: GCA_038048925.1. NCBI lineage: Eukaryota > Metazoa > Chordata > Actinopteri > Cyprinodontiformes > Rivulidae > Garcialebias > Garcialebias charrua. The sequence goes on from JBBPBX010003352.1 coordinate 48,829, forward strand.
ATTAAGTCACCAGAGATGTTTTGTGGTTATATGTTGAATAAAGGGGGAGGATCTCTGTCCACTTCAGGTACTGAGGATTAACTAATGGAGATAAATCCTCAGTGATCTGGTTTTGTTTGACTTCTTCACTTCAGAGTTGTTTTGGCTCTAGGACCTGTCATCCACATGTGTGGACATCACATTTTGGGCTGTCTAAACAACATTACTAAAAAAAATTTACTAAATATTGCTCTACACATGGCCTGGTGTCCTCATATGAGGTCATTGTACTGCCACTTAGTGGTTTAGAAGTGCATAGCACATTACAGGTTAGTTCCAAGATGGCTGACGACACACCCACAAGTTCACATGGCAGCTCCCAATCCAAACCTCGGCCAGGTAAAAATTGAATAAAGTTTCATGGTGGATTTTTGTTCAAATATTTATAAAAGTGTTCAGTGTTTGTTATTGTGTTTAAATTTTACAAAAGTTAGCAACTGCAGGGATTTAGCATGTCGCTAAACATGATGTACACATATGTGGACAGAGGGACTTAGTGTTGTTAATTTTGTTGACCATGTCCACAAATGTGGACTGTGGGAATTGGTTTTGTAGAAAATATTTTTATGCTAACATAAATGCTAGCAACAAAATTTGAGAAAGAAATTGTATTTTGTGATGATTTTAGTACTTTTTACTAGCAGATGTAGCATGTTTTACTTATAAATTTATATTGATTTATATTTGATTTTTCTCATGACATTTTTTTTCCAGAGCGTTATTCTCTGTCAAAAGTAATGGAGTTACTGGGGTTAATTGGTGGAGACAATTCAGAGGTGGAAGATTTGTCAGACACAGATGATCCTGTGGGGGATGCTGATTATGAACCCCCACAACAACAGCCAAGTAGCAGTGAGGAGGACAGTAGTGGGTGTGAAGACCCCATTCCACAACCCTCTAAACCTATCAGGGGGCGTAAACGTCTTTGTGATGATTATGAAGGATATCGTTCAGATCGTGACATTGCCAGATCACGAACTTCCAGACGATTCTCTCTGACACAGCAGGAAGAGGCCAATGTCTCAGACAATATCTCTGAAGAGACAACACCAGGACCAAGCTGTCAAGAACAAGTCAAGAAAGGGCGTAGGATGCAATGGAGGGCTTCTCCACTAACACCAAATCAGGCTCAGTTTGAGCATGAGGAAAATGTGCAGGAAAGAGAGGGCTGGACCCCACTGGACTACATAGAACAGTATCTTGACAAAGATTTGATGAAAATTATTGCAGATTGCTCTAATGCTACATCACTGGCTAGAAGTGGGGACCCACTAAACACATCAACTGATGAGATTTATCATTTTTTTGGTGCCTGTATTTTAATGTCTTGCGTACCGTATCCTGCAATCAGGATGTACTGGTCGAAAGCCTTGAGATTCCCTGCCATCACTGAAAAGTTCACACGTGACAGATTTTTCAAACTGAGGCGATCACTCAAAGTGCTCATTGATGATGATGTTCCAGAGGACCTGAGAGAGAGAGATAAATTTTGGAAGGTGAGGCCTTTTCTGAACCACATTCTGAAAGGCTGCAGATCTCAGGCTCGACCAGAATGCGTTTCCATTGATGAACAGATGATTCCGTTCAAAGGGGCTTGTCCATGTCGACAATATCTGCCAATGAAACCAAACCCAGTTGGCATGAAAAACTTTGTTTGTGCAACATCAGATGGGATTGTGCTGGACTTTGACATTTATCAAGGTGCAGATGCACTCCTTGAGCAGGTTGAAGAACCACGGGATCTGGGTTTGGGAGGCTTAGTGATAGGTCGTCTGTCTCAGACTCTGCATCCTAATACAAAGGTTTACTGTGATCGGTTCTTCACATCCATCAAAACTGTGGAACGTATGATGACTAAGCAGATTTATGTAACTGGTACAGTTATGAAGAATCGGGTCACTGAAGCAGTGCAGAAGCTACCAACTGACAAAACAATGAAAAAGGACGGAAGAGGTTCCTCATCACAAGTTACCACTGTGGATGGAAAGGTTTGTGTGGTGAAGTGGTATGACAATAAACCAGTATTGATGATGTCTGCTGTTCATGCCAAAGAGCCAGAAGACACCTGTCAGAGATGGGACAAAAAACTGAAAAGATATGTGACCATTTCACGACCAAGTATTGTCCGTGAATACAACTCCAAGATGGGTGGAGTTGACCTTGTTGATAGAATGATGAGTTACTATCGCATGAGTGGCCGCACAAAGAAATGGACATTGAGGGTACTGATGCACTTTACGGATCTGGCTTTAGCCAACAGCTGGCTGTGGTACCGCAAAGACCTCATTGTAGGCGACACCCCAAAGAGGAACATCATGCAGTTCCTTGAATTTCGGATGGAAGTGGCCAAGATCTTCTTGGCTCAGAGTGACAATGATGGCTCTGAGTTTTCAGAGCAGGAAGATGACCCAGATGTTTTAGTCCAAGGGAAAAAGCGTCCAGTGCAGGCAGTACCCCATGTTTCAGTCCGAAGGAGGGCTAATGCCCATCTGCCAGAGGCGGTAAACTTGAAAAATGCAGCGCGGTGCAGAGCAAAAGGCTGCTCAGGGAAAACTCGAGTGCAATGTGTTACATGCAAGATGTTCCTCTGCTTACAGGCAGATCGCAACTGTTACAAAGCCTTTCACACATAGGTGTAAACATGTTCCCACAGGGAAAAAAACATGAAATGGTTCATGGCATGTTCAGATATTGAAATTAACAGTTTAGAACTGAAGCAGTGCAAAATGTTTGGAATGTTTTTTACTGTTATGGACATAAACAGTCCTGCAGCTGTTAGCAGCACTTTATATCAGCCATATAGCTCAAAAAGGCACAATTGTTGTTTATCATTTTGTTTTGGAACTCTGGAAACATGCTGGTGTGTGCAGGTACCAAATAAAGAGTTTTGCATATCATTATTCAATTGTCATTTTACTGTGTTCTATAGACATTTAAAACGAATGTCCTCATATGTGGACCTCATTTTTCTCAGAAACCACATTGAGTAAAAAGATAATTCTTTGGTTTTGCAATAATTAGGTCCTAATCAGCCCAGTTAGCAAAGAGAAATTAATAATGCATGTCTTGCAAGAGCTCGGGTCTTAAAATCAAGTGTGTTACATGAGTAGACATGTGATACCTGTGCCTCTGGACTGAGATGTTTCAGGCATGTCCAGAGGAGAGACAGAGGGTATATTGGTATAAGGATGTTAGAAGAACAGTTGCCAGGAAGAAGTAGATCTACGGATGCAGTTAGAGACAACATGGAGGTAAATGGAGTGAGGACAAAGGACAGTGAGATGGAGGACGATGACTCACTGTGGAGACCTCTGAAGAAGGAACAGCCAAAAGAAGACATGAGGAAGGATCACCTTCCTCTACAGCTTATCTGTAGCCGGGTCACAGAGGCAGTAGGTCCAGGATCGAAACCAGACCTCCCTCTCTCCAGAGACCCCGAGGTGCTCCCAGGACAGAGAAGATAGACCAACTTTCCAGCTTTTCCTAGGTCTTCCACGTGGCCTCTTACCAGTGGGACGTGCCTGGAAAACATCCAAAGAAAGCTGTCCAAGAGAAAGCCTAATCAGAAGTCCGAACCACCTCAACTGACTCCTTTCGATGCAGAGAAGCAATGGCTCTACACCGAAACTTTTCCAGATGATGGAGATCCTCAACTTATCTCTAAGGCTGTTCCCCGCCCGCCCAACGAGGGAAGCTAATTTCAGCTTCTTGTTTCTGGGATCTCGGTTTTTTCAGTCATCATCCTGACCTCATGACCATAAGCAAAAGTTGGAATGTAGACCGGCCAATAAATCAAAAGCTTTGCTTTTCAACTCAGCTCTGTATTCACCACAACTGACCAAGAAACACCCTCATTATTGAGGGCAAGGCCCCAATCTGTCAATCCTTCTCATGCTGCATCCTATCATCACTCATGAATAAGATGTCCAGATACTTGAACTCCTCCACCTGAGGCAAAGTCTCCGTAGAGGGTTTTCCACCCATTTCCAGTCAAAAACCATGGCCTCAAAAGGAACTGACTCTCATTCCAGCTATTTCACACTCAGCTGTCAACCGCCCCAGTGCAAGCTGAAGGTCTTGGACTGAAGATGTTAGCAGAACACATCATCCTCATAAAGCAGACACAAGGTCCTGACGTTCCCAAACCAAAGATCCTCCACTACTGCGCTTCAAGATCCTGTCAATGAACAACACACACTGGATCAGAGACAAGGGGCAGCCCACACTGAGTCTAACCCAAACTGAGAACGAGCTTGACTTTGTGCCAAGAATGCAACCACAGCTCCTGCTTTGGTTCTACAGGGAACGGGTGGTCCTTAAAAGAAACCCAGGTACTCCCGCAGCACCCCCACAGAATGCCTCAAGGAAGACGGCCATAAGCCTTCTCCAGATCCACAAAACACATGTAGACTGGAGAGGCAAACCTCCAAGACCCCCTTAGCAACTCTGCAAGGGTGAAGATCTGGTCCACTGTTGTCCATGACCAGGACAGAAGCCACGATGCTCCTCCTGAATTTGAGGACCAATCGGTCGGAGCCTCCCTTCCACCACCCTGGAGTCAACATGGATTAGTATTTACAAACCATAGTCTATGTCTTGTACTTTTGACACTAATTCAAAGATGTCCGCACCCTGCTGGCAGCCAGGGACACTGCATTCAAGTCTAAAGATACTGAGGAGTTGAGAAAGTGCAGGAGAGAACTGGATGATGGCATAAAGAAGGCCAAAGCCGCGTATGCACAGAGGATCGAGGGACAGTTCACCTCACATGATCCAAGGAGCATGTGGCAGGGCATCAAATGCTTAACAGACTACAAGGGCAAAAGCAAACAATGCCCCAGGGACCCATCCCTGCCTGATGCCCTCAATAAGTTTTATGCACGTTTTGATGATCCAAACAGACCAACTAGCACCAGACTCACCTCATCACCAGACGAGGAGCACCTCAAAGTGACCGCAGCAGAAGTGAGAGGCAGTCTCAGAAGGATCAACCCTCATAAAGCTACGGGTCCAGACAACATCCCAGGGAAAGTTCTGAAGGAATGTGCGGACCAGCTCTGTGAGGTGCTGGCTGACATCTTCACCACCTCACTTGCACTGGAGTCAGTTCCCACCTGCCTGAAGACCGCCACCATCATCCCAGTCCCAAAAAGCTCCACAGTGACTGGTCTGAATGACTATAGACCGGTGGCCCTCACCCCGATAGTCGCTAAATGTTTTGAGAAACTGGTCATGTCCCACATCAAGACAGCCGTCAACATCAACGAGGACCCTCATCAATATGCATATCGTGAGAACCGATCAACAGAGGACGCCATCTCCTCCGTGGTCCACACTGCTCTCACCCACCTGGATCAGAAGGACTCATACGTGCGTCTGCTCTTTGTGGACTTCACATCTGCCTTCAACACCATGATCCCCCAAACTCTGATAGACAAACTATCCACACTTGGACTAAGCCCCTCTATTTGTAACTGGGTCTTAGACTTCTTAACAGACAGACCACAGTCCGTGAAGATCCACAACTTCTCCTCCTCCACCATCACCCTCAGCACTGGCTCTCCTCAGGGATGTGTGCTGAGCCCTCTTCTGTTCACTCTGCTCACATATGATTGTATAGCCACACATCCAGGCTGTCATATTGTTAAGTTTGCAGATGATACAGCTGTGGTGGGATGCATCACAGATAATGATGAATCCAGCTACAGACAGGAGGTGGAACATCTGGAGAGCTGGTGCAAAGAGAACAACCTTCACATGAATGTGAAGAAGACGAAGGAGATGATTGTGGACTTCAGAAGGAACAAACACACCCACACCCCACTGTATATAGGTGGATCTGCGGTGGAGGTGGTCTCCAGCTACAAATACCTGGGTGTACACTTGAATGATAACCTCAGCTGGAGCAATAACACCACCAGCCTGATCAAGAAAGGTCATCAGAGACTCTACTTCCTCAGACGGCTGAGACGAGCCGGTCTGAGAAGCCCAGTCCTCACCTCGTTCTACAGGTGTGCAGTGGAGAGCGTCCTGTGCTCCAGCATCAACGTGTGGCATGGAGGCTGCACAGTTGCAGAGAGAAAAGCTCTGCAGAGAGTGGTGAAGGCTGCACAGAAGTCTGTGGGAGTCAGTCTCCCCACCATCACAGACATTTACACCTCCAGATGCAGAAAAAGAGCCACCTGCATCATGAAAGACCTCACTCACCCAGCACACTCACTCTTTGCACCACTCCCCTCGGGACGGAGGTTGAGGAGCATCAAATGTAGAACCACTAGACTGAGAAACAGCTTCTACCCTGAGGCTGTCAGACTCATGAATAAATAAATAATAAGAATAAACACTGCAAAATGTCACATCATACTGATACTGTACTGATCTGTTTCTTGTTGCTGCGTTCATCTGTGACCATCTGCTCATGTTCGTGCTGCTGTTTATAATGATGTTTTTCTACTACATTAGGGCTTAGTGTATTACTAGCTGATGTGATGTCTCTCTTAGTTAATCCTAGATGTTATTATTGTATTTCTCTTGCATTTGTTGTTGGATGTAACTGGGACCCTGTGTACATAATCTCGTTTTCAACACATGTACTACATGCGGTGCAAATGACAATAAATTCTCTCTGACTCTGACTCTGACTCTGACAAGACTTTCAAAAATCACCTGTGATGGTTGAAGTGTAGGACTAAAGAACTCAAGGACGCTCCCTGTACAGGTTCAAACCCTGCTCACTGTGACTGCATGCGTTTCCTTACTGTACAATCATTTTTCACAAAAGTGTTGTGGAAGCTCTTCTCGTTATTAACAATTCCTCCCGTCCTTCACTTACTTGAATATTTTAGTCTAATTCATCTCTATGACATTGAAGCAATCAGCTGTGATGGCCGAGAGGTTAAGGTGTTGGACTTGAAATCCTATGGGGTCTACCCGCGCAGGTTCGAATCCTGCTCACAGCTATCGAACCAGAAGGTGTTCCATGTGTCTTCTCTGATTTATTGATGGTTTCATACTAAGACTGAAGGAGTCTCCACTGTCCATGAACTGAAGATTGATCATGGTCAAATCTCTTGTCCTGTCTTTATTTGACTTTGAAAATGTTTTGCATTTTGACCAATTGTGTTTCATGAGTGGACATGGGTTATCTGGACATGTGGAATGAGATGGTTTGGACATGTCCAGAGGAGGGACAGTGGTTTGGACATGTCCAGAGGATGGACAGTGGTTTGGACATGTCCAGAGGAGGGACAGTGGTTTGGACATGTCCAGAGGAGGGACAGTGGTTTGGACATGTCCAGAGGAGGTCAGTGGTTTGGACATGTCCAGAGGAGGGACAGTGGTTTGGACATGTCCAGAGGAGGGACAGTGGTTTGGACATGTCCAGAGGAGGGACAGTGGTTTGGACATGTCCAGAGGAGGGACAGTGGTTTGGACATGTCCAGAGGAGGGACGGTGCTTTGGATACGTCCAGATGAGAGACAGAGGGAATATTGGTAGAAGGATGTTAGAAATGCAGCAGCATGAAAAAGACAAAGAGGAGTTATATGGATGTAGTTGGAGTGAGGACAGACACAAGGGAGAAAGTGAGACGACTCTCTGTGGAGACCCCTGAAGAGGGAACAGCTGAACGACAACAAGTAAACATGGATTACCAAATGATTCTGTGGATATATTGCAACCTAACTCATCTCCATATTCAAGACTTCATCAGCTGTGATGGCCGAGAGGTTAAGGCGTTGGACTCGAAATCCAATGGGGTCTCCCCGCGCAGGTTCAAACCCTGCTCACAGCGATCGAACCAGAAGGTGTTCCATGTATCTTCTCTGATTTATTGATGGTTTCATACTAAGACTGAAGGAGTCTCTACTGTCCATGAACTGAAGATTGATCATGGTAAATTCTCTTGTCCTGTCTTTATTTGACTTTGAAAATGTTTTGCATTTTGACCAATTGTGTTTCATGAGTGGACATGGGTTATCTGGACATGTGGACTGAGAGGGTTTGGACATGTCTGGAGAGGCAAACCTCCAAGACCCCCTTAGCAACTCTGCAAGGGTGAAGATCTGGTCCACTGATGTCCATGACCAGGACAGAAGCCACGCTGTTCCTCCAGAATCTGAGGACCAATCGGTTGGAGCCTCCTTTCCACCACGGACCCCATTGGATTTCACGGTTAACTGGACATGTGGACTGAGATGGTTTGGACATGTCCAGAGGATGGACAGTGGTGTGGACATGTCCAGAGGACGGTCAGTAGTTTGGACATGTCCAGAGGAGGGACAGTGGTTTGGATATGTCCAAAGGAGGGACAGTGGTTTGGACATGTCCAGAGGAGGGACAGTGGTTTGGACATGTCCAGAGGAGGGACAGTGGTATGGACATGTCCAGAGGAGGGACAGTGGTTATGACATGTCCAGAGGAGGGACAGTGTTTTTTTGTTTTTTCTTTCCATTTATAGATGGCCTCCCTTCACACCTTATAGCCATCCTCTCACTCCAATTATATATATATATATATATATATATATATATATATATATAATATATATATATATATATATATATATATATATATATATATATATATATATATATATATATATATATATATATATATATATATATATATATATATATATATATATATATATATATATATATATATATATATATATATATATATATATATATATATATATATATATATATATATATATATATATATATATATATATATATATATATATATATTTATATATATATATATATATATATATATATATATATATATATATATATATATATATATATATATATATATATATATATATATATATATATATATATATATATATATATATATATATATATATATATATATATATATATATATATATATATATATATATATATATATATATATATATATATATATATATATATATATATATATATATATATATATATATATATATATATATATATATATATATTTTTTTTTAAGAGAGAAAGAAAGAAAAGAGAAAGTAAGACAACAAATCAACAATTATCAACCAAAAGAGCACAAGGCAAACACACCCAACCTCCGTCCACAATCCTGCAAAGCACATGACAGAACACAACAATGGAACATACATGCATAAAGACTAATAATATTCATGAGCTTGCAGTAGAATTCTATAAATACACATACCCATATCTACAAATATATATATAGTATACATACATATACTTTTATATTCATTTATATACCCATCTACATATCTGCATATATCTATATATAATCCCTGCATCCATTTGTGTGTGGTTGTGAGCATGCATAAGTGTATAAGGTTCCTCCAATAGAACATTTAGTAGCGACTGTGAAGCATCAGAGATCCGTCCCCCCAAAGCCCGAGGCAGACGAAGGGGCGATCAAAGCCCAAGACCCCAGGAAGGACCCCGAGCCCAGAGTCCCCAGGACCACCCGAACAGGACGAGCCACTAGCCCACTCCCCAGATCCTACCAAGGGGAAGAACCGGACGAACCCCACCAGCGACCACATACAATGACCCCCCGGGGTCGCCCGCGACAAATTCACAGGCCCCCGCCGGAGCCCGCTGCACCGACGTAGCCCCAGGGCCGGTCACCGAGGCCCGGGCACCGGGGACGCCCACCCCTCAGGCCCAGACCCGACCGGACCAGAGGGCACGAGCCCCACCAGGCAGCCACCAGGCCGAGCCGACAAACGCCCAAGCGCCCAACCCCAGATAGTGAGGGCCCCAAGCACGCCCGCAGGCAAAGGAACACCCACCAGGGGGCCACGTGGCAGGAGCGCGACACTAAGTAGCCTCAGATGTATCAGAGAGGGGGCAGTCCAAGTCCCAGCCTGACACTTAAACATTCATACACAGACACACTCATTCAGACCCACCCTCATCCTCACCCTCAGTCACAGAAAGACAAACAATAACGACACGTTCCATTCATAATCCCGATGCACACTCTATACCCCCCAGGTCCAAGACATGTACCTGTGTTTCATGAGTGGACATGGGTTATCTGGACATGTGGACTGAGATGGTTTGGACATGTCCAGAGGAGAGACAGTGGTTTGAACATGTCCAGAGGACGGTCAGTGGTTTGGACACGTCCAGAGGAGGGACAGTGGTTTGGATATGTCCAGAGGAGGGACAGTGGTTTGGACATGTCCAGAGGAGGGACAGTGGTTTGGACATGTCCGGAGGAGGGACAGTGGTTTGGACATGTCCAGAGGAGGGACAGTGGTTTGGACATGTCCAGAGGAGGGACAGTGGTTTGGATATGTCCAGAGGAGGGACAGTTGGTATATTGGTAGAAGGATTTTAGAAATGCAGCAGCAGGAAAAAGACAAAGAGGAGATACATGGATGTAGTTGGAGTGAGGACAAACACAAGGGAGAAAGTGAGACGACTGGGGACGACTCTCTATGGAGACCCCTGAAGAGGGAACAGCTGAACGACAACAAGTAAACCTGGATTACCAAATAATTCTGTGACTATATTGCAGCCTAACTCATCTCCATATTCATGACATCATCAGCTGTGATGGCCGAGAGGTTAAGGCGTTGGACTCGAAATCCAATGGGGTCTCCCCGCGCAGGTTCGAACCCTGCTCACAGCGGTGAAAGTACAGTGTGTATTTATTTAAGTTTAAATGAAGTCACCAAAGATGTTTTATGGTTATATGTTGAATAAAGTGCTGGATCTCTGTCCACTTCAGGTACTGAGGATTAAATATTGGAGAAAAATCCTCAGTGATCTGGTTTTGTTTGACTTCTTCACTTCAGAGTTGTTTTGGCTTTAAATCAAGTGTGTTACATGAGTAGACATGTGATACCTGTGCCTCTGGATTGAGATGGTTCAGGCATGTCCAGAGGAGAGACAAAGGGTATATTGGTAGAAGGATGTTAGAAGAGCAGTTGCCAGGAAGAAGTAGATCTATAGATGCAGTTTGAGACAAAATGGAGGTAGTTGGACTGAGGACAGAGGACAGAATGAGATTGAGGACGATGACTCACTGTGGAGACCCCTGAAGAAGGAACAGCCAAAAGAAGACATGAGGAAGCATCACCTTCTTCTACAGCTTATCTGTAGCCGGGTCACGGAGGCAGTAGGTCCAGGATAGAAACCAGACCTCCCTCTCTCCAGAGACCCCGAGGTGCTCCCATGACAGAGAAGATAGACCAACTTTCCAGCTTTTCTTAGGTCTTCCACGTGGCCTCTTACCAGTTGGACGTGCCTGGAAAACCTCCAAAGAAAGCCGTTCAAGAGAAAGAATCATCAGATGTCCGAACCACCTCAACTGACTCCTTTCGATGCAGAGAAGCAGCGGCTCTACTCCGAACCTTTTCCAGATGATGGAGCTTGTCAACCTATCTCTAAGGCTGTTCCAGGCCACCCTACGAGGGAAGCTCATTTCAGATTCTTGTTTCTGGGATCTCGTTTTTTTTCTGTCATCATCCAGACCTCATGACCTTAGGCAAGGCAACAGTTGGAATGGAGACCGGCCAGTAAATTAAAAGCTTCGCTTTTCAACTCAGCTCTGTATTCAGCACAACTGAACAAGAAACGCCCTCATTACTCAGGGCAAGGCCCCAATATGTCAATCCTTCTCATGCTGCATCCTATCATCACTCATGAACAAGATGTCCAGATACTTGAACTCCTCCACCTGAGGCAAAGTCTCCCACCGACCCGGAGAGCGTATTCCACCCATTTCCAGTCAAAAACCATGGCCTATAAAGGAACTGACTCTCATTCCAGTTATTTCACACTCAGCTGTCAACCGCCCCAGTGCAAGCTGAAGGTCTTGGACTGAAGATGTTAGCACAACACATCATCCTCATAAAGCAGACACAAGGTCCTGACGTTCCCAAACCAAAGATCCTCCACTACTGCGCTTCAAGATCCTGTCAATGAACAACACACACTGGATCAGAGACAAGGGGCAGCCCACACTGAGTCTAACCCAAACTGAGAACGAGCTTGACTTTGTGCCAAGAATGCAACCACAGCTCCTGCTTTGGTTCTACAGGGAACGGGTGGTCCTTAAAAGAAACCCAGGTACTCCCGCAGCACCCCCACAGAATGCCTCAAGGAAGACGGCCATAAGCCTTCTCCAGATCCACAAAACACATGTAGACTGGAGAGGCAAACCTCCAAGACCCCCTTAGCAACTCTGCAAGGGTGAAGATCTGGTCCACTGTTGTCCATGACCAGGACAGAAGCCACGATGCTCCTCCTGAATTTGAGGACCAATCGGTCGGAGCCTCCCTTCCACCACCCTGGAGTAAACATGGATTAGTATTTACAAACCATAGTCTATGTCTTGTACTTTTGACACTAATTCATCTCCATGTCTCACCATAAGACTTTCAAAAATCACCTGTGATGGTTGAAGTGTAGGACTAAAGAACTCAAGGACGCTCCCTGTACAGGTTCAAACCATGCTCACTGTGACTGCATGCGTTTCCTTACTGTACAATCATTTTTCACAAACGTGTTGTGGAAGCTCTTCTCGTTATTAACAATTCCTCCCGTCCTTCGCTTACTTGAATATTTTAGTCTAATTCATCTCCATGACATTGAAGCAATCAGCTGTGATGGCCGAGAGGTTAAGGCGTTGGACTTGAAATCCTATGGGGTCTACCCGCGCAGGTTCGAATCCTGCTCACAGCTATCGAACCAGAAGGTGTTCCATGTGTCTACTCTGATTTATTGATGGTTTCATACTAAGACTGAAGGAGTCCACTGTCCATGAACTGAAGATTGATCATGGTCAAATCTCTTGTCCTGTCTTTATTTGACTTTGAAAATGTTTTGCATTTTGACCAATTGTGTTTCATGAGTGGACATGGGTTATCTGGACATGTGGACTGAGATGGTTTGGACATGTCCAGAGGAGGGACAGTGGTTTGGACATGTCCAGAGGATGGACAGTGGTGTGGACATGTCCAGAGGACAGTCAGTGGTTTGGACATGTCCAGAGGAGGGACAGTGGTTTGGACATGTCCAGAGGAGGGACAGTGGTTTGGACATGTCCAGAGGAGGGACGGTGCTTTGGATACGTCCAGATGAGAGACAGAGGGAATATTGGTAGAAGGATGTTAGAAATGCAGCAGCATGAAAAAGACAAAGAGGAGTTATATGGATGTAGTTGGAGTGAGGACAGACACAAGGGAGAAAGTGAGACGACTCTCTGTGGAGACCCCTGAAGAGGGAACAGCTGAACGACAACAAGTTAACATGGATTACCAAATGATTCTGTGGATATATTGCAACCTAACTCATCTCCATATTCAAGACTTCATCAGCTGTGATGGCCGAGAGGTTAAGGCGTTGGACTCGAAATCCAATGGGGTCTCCCCGCGCAGGTTCGAACCCTGCTCACAGCGATCGAACCAGAAGGTGTTCCATGTGTCTTCTCTGATTTATTGATGGTTTCATACTAAGACTGAAGGAGTCTCTACTGTCCATGAACTGAAGATTGATCATGGTAAATTCTTGTCCTGTCTTTATTTGACTTTGAAAATGTTTTGCATTTTGACCAATTGTGTTTCATGAGTGGACATGGGTTATCTGGACATGTGGACTGAGAGGGTTTGGACATGTCCAGAGGAGGGACAGTGGTTTGGACATGTCCAAAGGACGGTCAGTGGTTTGGACACGTCCAGAGGAGGGACAGTGGTTTGCATATGTCCAGAGGAGGGACAGTGTTTTGGACATGTCCAGAGGAGGGACAGTGGTTTGGACATGTCCGGAGGAGGGACAGTGGTTTGGACATGTCCAGAGGAGGGACAGTGATTTGGACATGTCCAGAGGAGGGACAGTGGTTTGGATATGTCCAGAGGAGGGACAGTTGGTATATTGGTAGAAGGATTTTAGAAATGCAGCAGCAGGAAAAAGACAAAGAGGAGATACATGGATGTAGTTGGAGTGAGGACAAACACAAGGGAGAAAGTGAGACGACTGGGGACGACTCTCTATGGAGACCCCTGAAGAGGGAACAGCTGAACGACAACAAGTAAACCTGGATTACCAAATAATTCTGTGACTATATTGCAGCCTAACTCATCTCCATATTCATGACGTCATCAGCTGTGATGGCCAAGAGGTTAAGGCGTTGGACTCGAAATCCAATGGGGTCTCCCCGCGCAGTTTCGAACCCTGCTCACAGCGGTGAAAGAACAGTGTGTTTTTATTTAAGTTTAAATGAAGTCACCAAAGATGTTTTATGGTTATATGTTGAATAAAGTGCTGGATCTCTGTCCACTTCAGGTACTGAGGATTAAATATTGGAGAAAAATCCTCAGTGATCTGGTTTTGTTTGACTTCTTCACTTCAGAGTTGTTTTGGCTTTAAATCAAGTGTGTTACATGAGTAGACATGTGATACCTGTGCCTCTGGATTGAGATGGTTCAGGCATGTCAATTGGAGAGACAAAGGGTATATTGGTAGAAGGATGTTAGAAGAGCAGTTGCTAGGAATAAGTAGATCTATGGATGCAGTTTGAGACAACATGGAGGTAGTTGGACTGAGGACAGAATGAGATTGAGGACGATGACTCACTGTGGAGACCCCTGAAGAAGGAACAGCCAAAAGAAGACATGAGGAAGCATCACCTTCTTCTACAGCTTATCTGTAGCCGGGTCACGGAGGCAGTAGGTCCAGGATAGAAACCAGACCTCCCTCTCTCCAGAGACCCCGAGGTGCTCCCAGGACAGAGAAGATAGACCAACTTTCCAGCTTTTCCTAGGTCTTCCACGTGGCCTCTTACCAGTGGGACGTGCCTGGAAAACTTCCAAAGAAAGCCGTCCAAGAGAAAGCCTAATCAGAAGTCCGAACCACCTCAACTGACTCCTTTCGATGCAGAGAAGCAGCGGCTCTACCCCAAACCTTTTCCAGATGATGGAGCTTGTCAACCTATCTCTAAGGCTGTTCCAGGCCACCCTACGAGGGAAGCTCATTTCAGATTCTTGTTTCTGGGATCTCGTTTTTTTCTGTCATCATCCAGACCTCATGATCATAGGCAAAAGTTGGAATGTAGACCGGCCAGTAAATTAAAAGCTTCACTTTTCAACTCAGCTCTGTATTCAGCACAACTGAACAAGAAATGCCCTCATTACTGAGGGCAAGGCCCCAATCTGTCAATCCTTCACATGCTGCATCCTATCATCACTCATGAACAAGATGTCCAGATACTTGAACTCCTCCAACTGAGGCAAAGTCTCCCCCCGACCCGGAGAGGGTATTCCACCCATTTCCAGTCAAAAACCATGGCCTCAAAAGGAACTGACTCTCATTCCAACTATTTCACACTCAGTTCTCAACCGTCACAGTGCACGCTGAAGGTCTTGGACTGAAGCATTTGAGATTTTTATTTATGAAAAGTGCAGTATAAATTTAATTCATTATTGTTATTATTATTATTAAGATGTTAGAAGAACATATCATCCTGATAATATAGACACAAGGCCCTGAGGTTCCCAAACCAAAGATCCTCCACTACTGCGCCTCAAGATCATGTCAATGAACAACACAAACAGGATCAGAAACAAGGGGCAGCCCACACTGAGTCTAACCCAAATTGAGAACAAGCTTGACTTTGTGCCAAGATTGCAACCACAGCTCCTGCTTTGGTTCTACAGGGAACGGGTGGTCCTTAAAAGAAACCCAGGTACTCCCACAGCACCCCCACAGAATGCCTCAAGGAAGAAAGTCATAAGCCTTCTCCAGATCCACAAAACACATGACTGGAGAGGCAAACCTCCAAGACCCCCTTAGCAACTCTGCAAGGGTGAAGATCTGGTCCACTTTTGTCCATGACCAGGACAGAAGCCACGTTGCTCCTCCAGAATCTGAGGACCAATCGGTCGGAGCCTCCTTTCCATCACGCCGGAGTAAACAGGGATTAGTATTTACAAACCATAGTCTATGTCTTGTACATTTGACACTAATTCATCCCCATGTCTCACCACGACAGTGACGACACCTTCAAAAATCACCTGTGATGGTTGAAGTGTTGGACTCAAGATCTCAAGGACGCTCCCTGTACAGGTTCAAACCATGCTCACTGTGACTTCATGTGTTTCCTTACTGTACAATCATTTTTCATAAAAGTGTTGTGGAAGCTCTTCTCATTATTAACAATTCCTCCTGTTCTTCACTGACTTGAATATTTTAGTCTAATTCATCTCCATGACCATGAAGCAATCAGTTGTGATGGCCGAGAGGTTAAGGCGTTGGACTCGAAATCCAATGGGGTCTCCCCGCGCAGGTTCGAACCCTGCTCACAGCGGAGAAAGTACAATGTGTATTTATTTAACTTTAAATTAAGTCACCAGAGATGTTTTGTGGTTATATGTTGAATAAAGGGGAGGATCTCTGTCCACTTCAGGTACTGAGGATTAACTAATGGAGATAAATCCTCAGTGATCTGGTTTTGTTTGACTTCTTCACTTCAGAGTTGTTTTGGCTTTAAATCAAGTGTGTTACATGAGTAGACATGTGATACCTGTGCCTCTGGACTGAGATGTTTCAGGCATGTCCAGAGG
>JBBPBX010003352.1:66747-83183 GCA_038048925.1 Garcialebias charrua
ATGGCCCTCATTCACGAACCGTTCGTACGCACAGATTTGTTCTTAAACTGTGCGTACGAGTGATTTAGGATCATTTGTGGCATTCAACAATGTTTTCGTATCCTACGATTTTCTTCAGATACGAACAAAATTTACGAGTGGTCCGGACCTGTCGTATAATTTAGGAGCGTCAGTCTGCTGTCATCCAGACGGATCTTCTCCACGAATAACTTCATATTTCGTTATTTAGAAAATATTTTGGGTTTAAAAAAATCACGCACCATAATTATTCTTGACAATAGGTTATTCTGTTTGAATTAGAATTATAATTTTAAGTTTAATTTGTCTGGTGTGTCGCGCAGGCTTCAGTGAGTCGTGCGCTCCCCTTGGTCATCAAAGCCGCTCCTCATATTAACACCCAGGTACATAAAATCCCCATACACCGCCGCAGAACAAGTACGAATTAAGACTGATCTTGTGCCAAACATCGGAGCAATAGATTATTATATCTGATTCGAAATATAACCTGCAGAACGTGGTTGCGCGATGACCAGGAGGTGCGCGCATGACTCATTTGTGCTGCAAAACATGTTGGCACGCGTCTGCGCAGCGTGGCATTTACAGTATTGTCCATGCATCTCTTGACCACCTCCTGTCCGTGCTGCGGCGAGACGTTTGTTTGAAGCCATTTTCAGATCAAACCATTTATTCTTGATTTCTGATACTGTACGACCCACGGGACACACAGTATATGCACTACAATATTAATATGAAGTTAACTGTAGTTTCGAGACATTTTAAAATGCTTCTGTTCAAAAACACATCCGACACTTGCGGGGGGGGTGGGGGGTAGCGGTGCGCTCTTCTGAATAAGTGAAACTATAATGTAACACAGTACACTAAAATTAAAGATATTTGACCATCCGACACTTGCGGGGGTGGGGGTGGGGGGGTAGCCACAGCGCGACTGAGAGCAGATCTCCGAACGCGTGAAGTTCCTCCTTTTACTTCTTGAGTTTGAATGAATGGACACTTCCTGCTGTCAGAAGGCAGGAAGCGTGGCCTTATATGGTGTTTTGAGGGGTGGAAATTATGTAAATTACCTTCCCGCGAGCACGCGCAGGTGAGTAGAACAGGTGGGATCCATCAACTTTAAGCAGCCCGTTTACACGCTTTTCCTGTGGATAGAAGACTTTGTTGGATCTGACGTGGCATGTTCGTACGAACGCTTCGTACGAACAAAAGTAGGAGAAATTTAGGATAAAAATACGAACATTTTCGTGCATGAGGGCCATTATGAGCATCTTGTTGACTGTAAAGTCAATATGAGCAGCTTGTTGACTGTAAAGTCAGTATAAGCAGCTTGTTGACTGTAAAGTCAGTATAAGCAGCTTGTTGACTGTAAAGTCAGTATGAGCATCTTGTTGACTGTAAAGTTAGTATGAGCATCTTGTTGACTGTAAAGTCAGTATGAGCATCTTGTTGACTGTAAAGTCAGTATGAGCATCTTGTTGACTGTAAAGTTAGTATGAGCATCTTGTTGACTGTAAAGTCAGTATGAGCATCTTGTTGACTGTAAAGTCAGTATGAGCATCTTGTTGACTGTAAACTCAGTATGAGCATCTTGTTGACTGTAAAGTCAGTATGAGCATCTTGTTGACTGTAAAGTCAGTATGAGCATCTTGTTGACTGTAAAGTCAGTATGAGCATCTTGTTGACTGTAAAGTCAGTATGAGCATCTTGTTGACTGTAAAGTTAGTATGAGCATCTTGTTGACTGTAAAGTCAGTATGAGCATCTTGTTGACTGTAAAGTCAGTATGAGCATCTTGTTGACTGTAAAGTCAGTATGAGCATCTTGTTGACTGTAAAGTCAGTATGAGCATCTTGTTGACTGTAAAGTCAGTATGAGCATCTTGTTGACTGTAAAGTCAGTATGAGCATCTTGTTGACTGTAAAGTCAGTATGAGCATCTTGTTGACTGTAAAGTCAGTATGAGCATCTTGTTGACTGTAAAGTCAGTATGAGCATCTTGTTGACTGTAAAGTCATTATGAAAATCTTGTTGACTGTAAAGTCAGTATGAGCATCTTGTTGACTGTAAAGTCAGTATGAAAATCTTGTTGACTGTAAAGTCAGTATGAGCATCTTGTTGACTGTAAACTCAGTATGAGCATCTTGTTGACTGTAAAGTCAGTATAAGCATCTTGTTGACTGTAAAGTCAGTATGAAAATCTTGTTGACTGTAAAGTCAGTATAAGCAGCTTGTTGACTGTAAAGTCAGTATGAGCATCTTGTTGACAGTAAAATCATTATGAAAATCTTGTTGACTGTAAAGTCAGTATGAGCATCTTGTTGACTGTAAAGTCAGTATGAGCATCTTGTTGACTGTAAAGTTAGTATGAGCATCTTGTTGACTGTAAAGTCAGTATGAGCATCTTGTTGACTGTAAAGTCAGTATGAGCATCTTGTTGACTGTAAAGTCAGTATGAGCATCTTGTTGACTGTAAAGTCAGTATGAGCATCTTGTTGACTGTAAAGTCATTATGAGCATCTTCTTGACTGTAAAGTTAGTTTGAGCATCTTGTTGACTGTAAAGTCATTATGAGCATCTTGTTGACTGTAAAGTTAGTATGAGCATCTTGTTGACTGTAAAGTTAGTATGAGCATCTTGTTGACTGTAAAGTTAGTATGAGCATCTTGTTGACTGTAAAGTTAGTATGAGCATCTTGTTGACTGTAAAGTCAGTATGAGCATCTTGTTGACTGTAAAGTTAGTATGAGCATCTTGTTGACTGTAAAGTCAGTATGAGCATCTTGTTGACTGTAAAGTCAGTATGAGCATCTTGTTGACTGTAAAGTCAGTATGAGCATCTTGTTGACTGTAAAGTCAGTATGAGCATCTTGTTGACTGTAAAGTTAGTATGAGCATCTTGTTGACTGTAAAGTTAGTATGAGCATCTTGTTGACTGTAAAGTTAGTATGAGCATCTTGTTGACTGTAAAGTTAGTATGAGCATCTTGTTGACTGTAAAGTTAGTATGAGCAGCTTGTTGACTGTAAAGTTAGTATGAGCATCTTGTTGACTGTAAAGTTAGTATGAGCATCTTGTTGACTGTAAAGTCAGTATGAGCATCTTGTTGACTGTAAAGTTAGTATGAGCATCTTGTTGACTGTAAAGTTAGTATGAGCATCTTGTTGACTGTAAAGTTAGTATGAGCATCTTGTTGACTGTAAAGTTAGTATGAGCATCTTGTTGACTGTAAAGTTAGTATGAGCATCTTGTTGACTGTAAAGTCAGTATGAGCATCTTGTTGACTGTAAAGTCAGTATGAGCATCTTGTTGACTGTAAAGTCAGTATGAGCATCTTGTTGACTGTAAAGTCAGTATGAGCATCTTGTTGACTGTAAAGTTAGTATGAGCATCTTGTTGACTGTAAAGTTAGTATGAGCAGGTTGTTGACTGTAAAGTCAGTATGAGCATCTTGTTGACTGTAAAGTCAGTATGAGCATCTTGTTGACTGTAAAGTCAGTATGAGCATCTTGTTGACTGTAAAGTCAGTATGAGCATCTTGTTGACTGTAAAGTCAGTATGAGCATCTTGTTGACTGTAAAGTTAGTATGAGCATCTTGTTGACTGTAAAGTTAGTATGAGCATCTTGTTGACTGTAAAGTCAGTATGAGCATCTTGTTGACTGTAAAGTTAGTATGAGCATCTTGTTGACTGTAAAGTCAGTATGAGCATCTTGTTGACTGTAAAGTTAGTATGAGCATCTTGTTGACTGTAAAGTCAGTATGAGCATCTTGTTGACTGTAAAGTTAGTATGAGCATCTTGTTGACTGTAAAGTCAGTATGAGCATCTTGTTGACTGTAAAGTCAGTATGAGCATCTTGTTGACTGTAAAGTTAGTATGAGCATCTTGTTG
Source organism: Garcialebias charrua (assembly GCA_038048925.1). Lineage (NCBI taxonomy): Eukaryota > Metazoa > Chordata > Actinopteri > Cyprinodontiformes > Rivulidae > Garcialebias > Garcialebias charrua. The sequence goes on from JBBPBX010003352.1 coordinate 70,648, forward strand.
ACTGTAAAGTCAGTATGAGCATCTTGTTGACTGTAAAGTCAGTATGAGCATCTTGTTGACTGTAAAGTCAGTATGAGCATCTTGTTGACTGTAAAGTCAGTATGAGCATCTTGTTGACTGTAAAGTCAGTATGAGCATCTTGTTGACTGTAAAGTCAGTATGAGCATCTTGTTGACTGTAAAGTCAGTATGAGCATCTTGTTGACTGTAAAGTCAGTATGAGCATCTTGTTGACTGTAAAGTCAGTATGAGCATCTTGTTGACTGTAAAGTCAGTATGAGCATCTTGTTGACTGTAAAGTCAGTATGAGCATCTTGTTGACTGTAAAGTCAGTATGAGCATCTTGTTGACTGTAAAGTCAGTATGAGCATCTTGTTGACTGTAAAGTCAGTATGAGCATCTTGTTGACTGTAAAGTCAGTATGAGCATCTTGTTGACTGTAAAGTCAGTATGAGCATCTTGTTGACTGTAAAGTCAGTATGAGCATCTTGTTGACTGTAAAGTCAGTATGAGCATCTTGTTGACTGTAAAGTCAGTATGAGCATCTTGTTGACTGTAAAGTCAGTATGAGCATCTTGTTGACTGTAAAGTCAGTATGAGCATCTTGTTGACTGTAAAGTCAGTATGAGCATCTTGTTGACTGTAAAGTCAGTATGAGCATCTTGTTGACTGTAAAGTCATTATGAGCATCTTGTTGACTGTAAAGTCATTATGAGCATCTTGTTGACTGTAAAGTCAGTATGAGCATCTTGTTGACTGTAAAGTCAGTATGAGCATCTTGTTGACTGTAAAGTCAGTATGAGCATCTTGTTGACTGTAAAGTCAGTATGAGCATCTTGTTGACTGTAAAGTCAGTATGAGCATCTTGTTGACTGTAAAGTCATTATGAGCATCTTGTTGACTGTAAAGTCAGTATGAGCATCTTGTTGACTGTAAAGTCAGTATGAGCATCTTGTTGACTGTAAAGTTAGTATGAGCATCTTGTTGACTGTAAAGTCAGTATGAGCATCTTGTTGACTGTAAAGTCAGTATGAGCATCTTGTTGACTGTAAAGTCAGTATGAGCATCTTGTTGACTGTAAAGTCAGTATGAGCATCTTGTTGACTGTAAAGTCAGTATGAGCATCTTGTTGACTGTAAAGTCAGTATGAGCATCTTGTTGACTGTAAAGTCAGTATGAGCATCTTGTTGACTGTAAAGTCAGTATGAGCATCTTGTTGACTGTAAAGTCAGTATGAGCATCTTGTTGACTGTAAAGTTAGTATGAGCATCTTGTTGACTGTAAAGTTAGTATGAGCATCTTGTTGACTGTAAAGTTAGTATGAGCATCTTGTTGACTGTAAAGTCAGTATGAGCATCTTGTTGACTGTAAAGTTAGTATGAGCATCTTGTTGACTGTAAAGTTAGTATGAGCATCTTGTTGACTGTAAAGTTAGTATGAGCATCTTGTTGACTGTAAAGTTAGTATGAGCATCTTGTTGACTGTAAAGTTAGTATGAGCATCTTGTTGACTGTAAAGTTAGTATGAGCATCTTGTTGACTGTAAAGTTAGTATGAGCATCTTGTTGACTGTAAAGTTAGTATGAGCATCTTGTTGACTGTAAAGTCAGTATGAGCATCTTGTTGACTGTAAAGTCAGTATGAGCATCTTGTTGACTGTAAAGTTAGTATGAGCATCTTGTTGACTGTAAAGTTAGTATGAGCATCTTGTTGACTGTAAAGTCAGTATGAGCATCTTGTTGACTGTAAAGTTAGTATGAGCATCTTGTTGACTGTAAAGTCAGTATGAGCATCTTGTTGACTGTAAAGTCAGTATGAGCATCTTGTTGACTGTAAAGTCAGTATGAGCATCTTGTTGACTGTAAAGTCAGTATGAGCATCTTGTTGACTGTAAAGTTAGTATGAGCATCTTGTTGACTGTAAAGTCAGTATGAGCATCTTGTTGACTGTAAAGTCAGTATGAGCATCTTGTTGACTGTAAAGTCAGTATGAGCATCTTGTTGACTGTAAAGTCAGTATGAGCATCTTGTTGACTGTAAAGTCAGTATGAGCATCTTGTTGACTGTAAAGTTAGTATGAGCATCTTGTTGACTGTAAAGTTAGTATGAGCATCTTGTTGACTGTAAAGTTAGTATGAGCATCTTGTTGACTGTAAAGTCAGTATGAGCATCTTGTTGACTGTAAAGTTAGTATGAGCATCTTGTTGACTGTAAAGTCAGTATGAGCATCTTGTTGACTGTAAAGTTAGTATGAGCATCTTGTTGACTGTAAAGTCAGTATGAGCATCTTGTTGACTGTAAAGTTAGTATGAGCATCTTGTTGACTGTAAAGTCAGTATGAGCATCTTGTTGACTGTAAAGTCAGTATGAGCATCTTGTTGACTGTAAAGTCAGTATGAGCATCTTGTTGACTGTAAAGTCAGTATGAGCATCTTGTTGACTGTAAAGTTAGTATGAGCATCTTGTTGACTGTAAAGTCAGTATGAGCATCTTGTTGACTGTAAAGTCAGTATGAGCATCTTGTTGACTGTAAAGTCAGTATGAGCATCTTGTTGACTGTAAAGTCAGTATGAGCATCTTGTTGACTGTAAAGTCAGTATGAGCATCTTGTTGACTGTAAAGTTAGTATGAGCATCTTGTTGACTGTAAAGTCAGTATGAGCATCTTGTTGACTGTAAAGTCAGTATGAGCATCTTGTTGACTGTAAAGTCAGTATGAGCATCTTGTTGACTGTAAAGTCAGTATGAGCATCTTGTTGACTGTAAACTCAGTATAAGCATCTTGTTGACTGTAAAGTCAGTACAAGCAGCTTGTTGACTGTAAAGTCAGTACAAGCAGCTTGTTGACTGTAAAGTCAGTACGAGCATCTTGTTGACTGTAAAGTTAGTATGAGCATCTTGCTGGCTGTTTGTAGACTCAGGATGACCAGCCTGTTGTTCTGGATCAGTCAGGTATTCAGAACACTGACAGGTTCAACACATTGAACCGTCTGTCTGCTTCCTGACTGGTTCTGTTCAGGGAACATGAACTGCTGCTGGCTTTGCTCCTCCTGGTGTTTGGTCAGAAGCTGAAAAGTAAATCTATGAAACGAGTTATTTTATTCACTGAACATCCTTAAACATGAATCTGCATCTAATGAAGTCAAATAAAAAAAGTTTCTTACAGCGACGCCCTCCTCTCCAGGGAACCCCGGGTAACCCTTCTGTCCCGACACGCCCTGTTCACAAAGACACACAACACATTTACACACAAACACACAACAAGAAGTTGGGTTGTTCTGCTGAGCATCTTGTTTTTTTCAGTGAACTGAAAAGTTCTGGAAGTTTAACAGATAAATACAAGAGTTGATCCAACAAGCCTTTCTGTTCAAACACAACTGAATTTATAGACTCATGTTCCACTAACTCTGGGGGACAATGTTCTCCATGTCCTCCATGTTTCCTCTGAGCTCGTCACACAGTTGTATTGTAATGAAAATTGTTTTTAGGATACTTCCTGTTTGGACGGCTCCTCCCAGCAGCCCTCAGGCTCAGACTCCTCGACTCTCAGGCGTCAGGAGGACATACGTGTCACTTTGTGTAACCGAACACGTGGACCTTTGACCCGGAGCTGCTGAGCAGAGCCATCTGTCTGCCTCCTTCAGACACACGTAGTGTTTTACGTTGATGCTGAAAGCCTAAACATGTGTGTGCTCCAGTCACCTTTGTTCCCAGGGGGCCCCGGGAGCCTCGCACGCCTTCATGTCCCGAACATTTACACATGACGCCGCAGCACTCTCTGTCCGACACGCTGTCCTGCAGGCAGGAAACCAAACACCTTGACATCAGACAGGGAAACATCAAAAGCTTTTCTTCAACACCCTCGGCTTGGGCCATAACACAATCACTTCAAAGCAACTGTACAATGGTTCATTTCTTATCTGGCAACCCTCCCTGCATGGAAACTACACCGTTTCCATGTAAACCTGCAGACATTTCAGTCTGATCCGGCTCATTTCATCAACTGTCTTTAAACACAACACACCTGAACAGATGAGCCACAGGATGGTTGACGGTGTCTCCTGACGTTGTCTTTATGATTCAGCTGAAAGATTTCTTTATTCAGACAAGTTCTTACTTTAATGATTGTATTCCTGGTTTACCACCGTTCTCTCTGTGGAAGGAAGCTGCTGCTTGAAGAAACACTACTTCCTGCAGTGGTTTAGGACTCACGATCTGTTTGAGGATGGTGCTTCCAATGCTTGGCATGCCGATGCTCAGAGGAAGTTTGTATCCGAACCCTCGACCAAACTCCACCATCTGCAGCTGAGCGCCGTCTCGGACTCCGTCCAGAGCCACGACCAGCAGAGCGTGGACTCCTGCTCAAAAACACCTTCAGCTACAAGTTACCGATTATTATCATGTGAGGTGCGTATTGGACTGTTCCTGTGTTTACCAGACTTCCGCAGGAGCTCAGATTCATTCTCCAGAGACATCACGTCGTCATCGAGTCCATCAGAGAAAATCACCAGAACCTGAGGAGAACGTTGGTCACGTTAACAACTAACAACAGCAGCTACTGGAAAACATTCTGTCTTTAATGTAAAAAAGAAAAAAAACTCATTTTCAATAAAAATAAAAAAGGTCTTCACAGTTCTGAGTAATACAAGCTTAAATCTGAAGAAATCAGCCAACACTTCAACTCCTGTCAGGATCATCTCAGTCCAGACTTCAAATGATTGTTCTTCTTCAAACAGAAAGCTTTCAGGACCAGGAGGACAAACACTCTTCTTCTCCTGCTGATTATTATTTATTTAAACACTGGAGACTTGTTTGTGTTTGGTTTGAAGCACAGCAACAAGATGCACAAAACATGTCAACAACTCTAAACATGACCTAAAATGATCAGCTGTCATTCATCGCTGAAATCTGGTGCAGAGTCAGAGAATCTTCATTGTCATTTGCACCACATGTGGTACATGTGGTGGAACAAGATTATGTACACAGGGTCCCAGTTACATCCAACAATAAAATGTAAGAGAAGAACATTAATAACATCTAATATATGAACTAAGAAAATCATCAACTAAAAATACACTAAGCACTAATATCATAGAAAAGCATTACTCCAAACAGCAGCATGAACATGAGTCTGTGTGAGCAGATGAACATGAATGAACACATCAACATGAAACAGATCAGCAGCAACATGATTTGATATTTCACAATGATCACTCTTATTATTTATTTATTCATGAGTCTAACAGCCTCAGGGTAGAAGCTGTTCCTCAGTCTAGTGGTTCTACATTTGATGCTCCTCAACCTCCGTCCTGAGGGGAGTGGGGCAAAGAGTGAGTGTGCTGGGTGAGTGTGGTCTTTCATGATGCAGGTGGCTCTTTTCCTGCATCTGGAGGTGTAAATGTCTGTGATGGTGGGGAGACTGACTCCAACAACTTCTGTGCAGCCTTCACCACTCTCTGTAGAGCTTTCCTCTCTTCAACTGTGCAGCCTCCATGCCACACGTTGATGCTGGAGCACAGGATGCTCTCCACTGCACACCTGTAGAAGGAGGTGAGGACTGGGCTGCTCAGACCAGCTCGTCTCAGCCGTCTGAGGAAGTAGAGTCTCTGATGACCTTTCTTGATCAGGCTGGTGGTGTTGTTGCTCCAGCTGAGGTTATCATTCATGTGTACACCCAAGTATTTGTAGCTGGAGACCACTTCCACTGCAGATCCACTTATGTTCAGTGGGGTGTGGGTGTGTTTGTTCCTTCTGAAGTCCACAATCATCTCCTTTGTCTTCTTCACATTGATGTGTCCTTGCACCAGCTCTCCAGATGTTCCACCTCCTGCCTGTAGCTGGACTCATCATTGTTTGTGATGCATCCCACCACAGCTGTATCATCTGCAAACTTCAAAATATGACAGCCTGGATGGGTAGCTGCACAATCATATGTGAGCAGAGTGAACAGAAGAGGGCTCAACACACATCCTTGAGGAGAGCCAGTGCTGAGGTTTATGGTGGAGGAGGAGAAGTTGTGGATCTTCACGGACTGTGGTCTGTTTGTTAAGAAGTCTAGTACCCAGTTACAAATGGAGGGGCTTAGTCCTAGTGTGAGTAGTTTGTCCATCAGAGTTTGGGGGATCATGGTGTTGAAGGCAGATGTGAAGTCCACAAAGAGCAGACAGACGTATGAGTCCTTCTGATCCAGGTGAGTGAGAGCAGTGTGGACCACAGAGGAGATGGTGTCCTCTGTTGATCGGTTCTCGCTGTACGCATATTGATGAGGGTCCTCGTTGATGGTTGTTTTCTTACCCAAACCAGAATATCTCTTCAAAAAAGATCTTTATACATGAGTAAAAACATTAAAATCTTAATGTTTTATAAGTACGGTAAGAAGGGACAGTAAGATTTAAAAAATTTACAAGTAAAAACATTAAGATTATAATGTTTTATACAGGAGTAAAACATTACGATCTTAATGTTTTACACATGAGTAAAAACATTAAGATCATAATATTTTATAAGTAAAAACATTAAGATTATATTGTTTTATGAGCAAGTAAAAACATTAACTAAGGCCCTGTTTACACGGACACTGTGTGGGGGAAACGGAACTTATGGGCATGTTAATTAGTTTAAAAGTTTTGCGTTGACACGCAACTGACACTGATCTGCTCGAATCTCCCCCCTCCCTCATGCCCCCCCCTTTCACCCACTGCGCATGCGTGCTGCTGAACCATCACCCACTGTGCATGCGTGCTGCCTCACTCTGCTGGCAGTCTGCTACTTTCTTTTGTGCTAAAAGTTGAGCTAACAACAAGTTAACAACAAGTTAAAGCTGGATTTTGGATAAGAGTCGACAGATTTGACACCAAGCGGGACTCTCTTCATCTAACAAGCTGCACACCAGACGCTGAGTGGACTGTGGACCAGAACCGACCGAGTGACGATGAGGTCTGACTTTCCTCCGTGATAAACAGCTGACTTACAGCAGGTAAATCAACGTTCTTAATATAATGTTTGCTTGTGTTTACTTTGATCACACAACAACGGAGTTTTTATTTATTTATTTATTTATTTCTGCCAGGTGGAGAAGCTGTCGTTCCAACCGGTTCTGATGGGTCCAGATGAACACACAGCAAGAGTCCAGTTCATTAACGTAGTTACAGTTCGGTTCACGTGTTTTAATAGTGTGTTCAGTTTAATTCTCAGTGTTTGTGTTGTAAACTTTGTAGTGCTGAATAAATAAATAAATAAAAAATAAACCTGGTGTCTTCATTTTCACAGCACGTTACACACTGTTTAAAAAATGTAACGAGTCCAGATAGATACTGTAGTTCAGATAAATTTAAACATCTCCCACGCCAACATAAATACTGTTTATTATTCCAAAAAAGCTAAGTCTGGTCCTCTGGACATTCAAAAAACAAAACAAAACAAAGCAAAAAAAAAACTGTAGAAACGTTTCGTCTTTCGTCCGAAAGACTTCCTCAGTCTGAGAAGCGATATCGTGTCGATAAGTAGGCGTAGCGGTAAGTAGGCAATATCACTCAGCCCTCTGTGAATAGCAAACAACCATCAGGGTGTTAACGATCCATCGTCAGGCTGATGGTCCTCCTTGATCATGTGAGCAGCTGGTTTCGGCTGTCATCAGCCAACTGGTTGATCCACTGTGGGAGGGTGCTATTTATAAGACTGAGCTGAACACAGCTTCTCAGACTGAGGAAGTCTTTCGGACGAAAGACGAAACGTTTCTACAGTTTTTTTTTTTTGCTTTGTTTTGTTTTTTGAATGTCCAGAGGACCAGACTTAGCTTTTTTGGATTTTTCTACCTGGATTATTGAGCATGCATCAGGGTACTGTTTATTATTGTTAAACTGTTATATTTTGCAGCGTGACATGTGAAATGTCAGCCTGCCCTAGACTGTCCGCGCATGCGGGCTGCGCGCATGTGGGTGACACAAAAGATCAGCAGGAGATGTTTACATTATCAGCGGGGGGTCAGCAAAAAACTTCCACCTTGAGAGCAGGATCAGGAAAGTATCGGAGTCAAAGAGAGGGGCCAGCAGCGTCGTGTAGGCGATAAGCAAAGTCGCAAAGAGAAAGTAGCGGTTACACTCAAAATACGTGCCGTGTAATCTGGCCCTGAATGACTGAATTTTCAAGATCCTGAGGACAAACCCCCTCAACCATTAGTGGGCCATTAACTGCCTTTTGTTATAAATATGCGTGTACATCACTCAGACACCCCCACCACACCAGACTGCATTCCAATGTTTCCACCAGGTAAGTAAGACTCTGCTTGCACTTCCCCCCTTATGGTGCATTCAGACCTAACAGCGTTTCAACGGCAGGAGCGTCCAGCTTACATGCAAAGTCAATGGGAGACGCGCTTACAGCCGCGTCTTGGCATCGGGCGTCACGTCACGTGCGTGTTGAGCGTGATGGAAAGCGTTTTTCCGTGCACGTGAACCCGCGTCAGCCTCCAAAGCACACGTTGATCTAGCTGAAGATTTTGCGGTTCAAACGTTCAAACGCCGTTCAACTCTCCCTGATTGGTTGATCAGGGAGAGTCGGGGGGAGAAGAGAGGGGGTCAGGGGGAGAGGGGGAGAGTCCCTATGTGACGCGGAAACGATTGCGCAACTATGTGACGTATTGTTTGTGGGACACAGAAAAAACCTGCGGAGTCATGGACTATGGAAGAGAAACTCATTGTAGCTGTGTGTTCGCGACAAGTCCTTCACGACCAGTCAAGTCTGCTCCACAGAGACAGAAATAAAAAGCTCCTCGCCTGGCGGAGTGCAGTGAGGACTCGGTATACCGGTAAGCTCCTCCCACACACCCAGCAGCAGTTTCGCGTTCTGGCGTTCAGGTCTGGACACCAAGTGCGTCCACTTGCGTGCGTGACGAGCTTTTTGGAAGTTGAAACGTTGTTCGGTCTGAATGCACCATTAGTCAGAAGAGAGGCCCTGACCTGAATTCACACATAACTGACCCTAAAGTTATCTCACAGTTGAACATTTTGGGACATCCACTGAACGGAAAGCTTTGTCTGCTCCAGAACAATTTTATGCATAAAATTGTCTTATTCTGCTGTGCTGATTATCCTGTAACCCTGATGTTCTGTCAAATAAATTATTTTGCTTACAAGTACTGTCTCTCTCCTTGTCCTTGGCACATGTATATACGGTGCGTGCCGGCACATGCAGGTGGCCCATTGCTGTGTTCTACAACATGCTTGACCTATTGTTGTCCGTCACCTGACGGACCGACACAGGTCACATGACATGAAGTCAACTGACGGACCGACATAGGTCACACGACATGAGGTCAACTGACGGACCGACACAGGTCACATGACCTGAGGTCAACTGACGGACCGACACAGGTCACATGACCTGAGGTCAACTGACGGACCGACATAGGTCACACGACATGAAGTCAACTGATGGACCGACACAGGTCACACGACATGAGGTCAACTGACGGACCGACACAGGTCACATGACATGAGGTCAACTGACGGACCGACACAGGTCACATGACCTGAGGTCAAGTGACGGACCAACACAGGTCACATGACCTGAGGTCAAGTGACGGACCAACACAGGTCACACGACATGAAGTCAACTGACGGACCGACACAGGTCACATGACATGAGGTCAACTGACGGACCGACACAGGTCACATGACCTGAGGTCAAGTGACGGACCAACACAGGTCACATGACCTGAGGTCAACTGACAAAACGACACAAGTCACACGACATGAAGTCAACTGACGGACCGACACTGGTCACACGACATGAGGTCAACTGACGGACCGACACAGGTCATGACCTGAGGTCAACTGACGGACTGACATAGGTCACACGACATGAAGTCAACTGATGGACCGACACTGGTCACACAACATGAGGTCAACTGACTGACCGACACAGGTCACACGGCATGAGGTCAACTGACGTACCGACACAGGTCACATGACCTAAGGTCAACTGACGGACCGACACAGGTCACATGACCTGAGGTCAACTGACGGACCAACACAGGTCATATGACCTGAGGTCAAGTGATAGACCAACACAGGTCACATGACATGAGGTCAACTGACAGACCGACACAGGTCACATGACCTGAGGTCAAGTGACGGACAAACACAGGTCACATGACCTAAGGTCAACTGACAAAACGACATAGGTCACATGACATGAAGTCAACTGATGGACCGACACTGGTCACACGACATGAGGTCAACTGACGGACCGACACAGGTCACATGACCTGAGGTCAACTGACGGACCGACACAGGTCACATGACCTGAGGTCAACTGACAGACCGACACAGGTCACATGACCTAAGGTCATGTGATGGACCAACACAGGTCACATGACCTGAGGTCAACTGACACAACGACACAGGTCACATGACATGAAGTCAACTGACGGACCAACACAGGTCACATGACCTGAGGTCAACTGACAAAACGACACAGGTCACACAACATGAGGTCAATTGACGTACCGACATAGGTCACATGGCATGAGGTCAACTGATGGACCGACACAGGTCACATGACCTGAGGTCAAGTGACGGACCAACACAGGTCACATGACCTGAGGTCAACTGACAAAACGACACAGGTCACATGACATGAAGTCAACTGACGGACCAACACAGGTCACATGACCTGAGGTCAACTGACAAAACGACACAGGTCATACAACATGAGGTCAATTGACGTACCGACATAGGTCACATGGCATGAGGTCAACTGACGGACCGACACAGGTCACATGACCTGAGGTCAAGTGACGGACCAACACAGGTCACATGACCTGAGGTCAACTGACAAAACGACACAGGTCACACGACATGAAGTCAACTGACGGACCGACACAGGTCACATGACCTGAGGTCAACTGATGGACTGACATAGGTCACATGACCTGAGGTCAACTGACGGACCGACACAGGTCACATGGCATGAGGTCAACTGACGTACCAACACAGGTCACATGACCTGAGGTCAACTGACACAACAACATGACCCGATACGTCAAGTATGCGATGCGGAGGGACACTGACCCTTATCATCAATATATGACGAGTAGGGAGTGAGGATGAGTTGGACACGACGACACAGGTCACATGACATGAAGTCAACTGACGGACCGACACAGGTCACATGACCTGAGGTCAACTGACGGACCGACACAGGTCACACGACATGAGGTCAACTGACGGACCGACACAGGTCACATGACCTAAGGTCAACTGACGGACCGACACAGGTCACATGACCTGAGGTCAAGTGACGAACCAACACAGGTCACATGACCTGAGGTCAACTGACAAAACGACACAGGTCACACGACATGAAGTCAACTGACGGACCGACACAGGTCACATGACCTGAGGTCAACTGATGGACCGACATAGGTCACATGACCTGAGGTCAACTGACAGACCAACACAGGTCACATGACATGAGGTCAACTGACAAAACGACATAGGTCACACGACATGAAGTCAACTGACGGATTGACACTGGTCACACGACATGAGGTCAACTGACACCGACACAGGTCACATGACCTGAGGTCAACTGACGGACTGACATAGGTCACACGACATGAAGTCAACTGATGGACCGACACTGGTCACACGACATGAGGTCAACTGACTGACCGACACAGGTCACACGGCATGAGGTCAACTGACGTACCGACACAGGTCACATGACCTGAGGTTAACTGACGGACCGACACAGGTCATATGACCTGAGGTCAACTGACGGACCAACACAGGTCATATGACCTGAGGTCAAGTGATGGACCAACACAGGTCACATGACATGAGGTCAACTGACAGACCGACACAGGTCACATGACCTGAGGTCAAGTGACGGACCAACACAGGTCACATGACCTAAGGTCAACTGACAAAACGACACAGGTCACATGACATGAAGTCAACTGATGGACCGACACTGGTCACACGACATGAGGTCAACTGACGGACCGACACAAGTCACATGACCTGAGGTCAACTGACGGACCGACACAGGTCACATGACCTGAGGTCAACTGACGGACCGACACAGGTCACATGACCTGAGGTCAACTGACAGACCGACACAGGTCACATGACCTAAGGTCATGTGATAGACCAACACAGGTCACATGACCTAAGGTCAACTGACACAACGACACAGGTCACATGACATGAAGTCAACTGACGGACCAACACAGGTCACATGACCTAAGGTCAACTGACAAAACGACACAGGTCACACAACATGAGGTCAATTGACGTACCGACATAGGTCACATGGCATGAGGTCAACTGATGGACCGACACAGGTCACATGACCTGAGGTGAAGTGACGGACCAACACAGGTCACATGACCTGAGGTCAACTGACAAAACGACACAGGTCACATGACATGAAGTCAACTGACGGACCAACACAGGTCACATGACCTGAGGTCAACTGACAAAATGACACAGGTCATACAACATGAGGTCAATTGTCATACCAACATAGGTCACA
>JBBPBX010003353.1:0-34571 GCA_038048925.1 Garcialebias charrua
TAAACATTTTTATTTATATATGTCAACTGTTTTTTAATATATTGAAATTTTTACAAATAAATATACGTAAATAAATATTTGCATATATTTTAGCTTTGGGGTGAATGAGCAAAGCAACTTTGCAAAGCCAGTCACAACGTAAACAACCGGTAGTTTAAACGTCTCGGTTTTTATAACTGAAGTAATTGTTTATCTAATGAGGACTTAGGTGGCCCTGAAGTGCAAACTAGGGATGGGGCTGATCCAATCCAGTATCGGTATCGGTATCCGATACCAGCATTATTTAAGTATCGGGTATCGGATCCAACCTGCCAATACTTTTCCGATCCAGCTTCAAAGAGCACTTGTGTTCAATCACATTCTGTGACTGCCCTTCTTAACACTGTGTGAGATAAACCCAATGAAGACACTCTTAAGCCTTACAATAGGGAACCCACTGACTTTAACAGCACACAGGACAGGAGGCAAGTATACCACACACATGTCCTCCTTACTCATGGTGCAGCTGAAAAAACTAAAAAAGCGCTAAGCATGATGGGAAAGACAACACAGCCACTGCCGTGGCGGGGAATGAATAGATTGGGTACAAAAGTTTCATTATACAGAGTCGCATACCGGAACAGTATCGGATCGGAAAAGTATCGGTATCGGTCGATACTCAGTTATGAAGTATCGGTATCGGATCGGAAGTGAGAAATGTGGATCGGTGCATCCCTAAACCACAACTACAAACCCAGAAACACAATCTTTTGAAAAAACATAGTCACTACCGTACAAAAGGGCTTTAGGGTCAGCCATTTTTAGGTCCTGAACTATAAAAATGTTTTATTTTATACCTCAGTTAGGAGAAATGGAGTTTAAAGGTGCTATGTGTAACTTTCTGTAGAGCGCAGAACTTAGAAATATTTTCAACAGGCAAAGCATTCTGATCCCTCCCCCTCAGAGCCATATATGGCTCTGCCCCCTTGCTCTGCTGAAATTCAAATTCAAGCTCTGTTTTTATTGGCTGATTCAAATTCAAGCTCTGTTTTTATTGGCTGGTTACAAACTCTGTTTTTATTGGCTGGTTAACGGCGGGTCACTCTGTGTTTTTAGTGTTTTTATAAATGCTGATAGAGAAGCAAGGGGACTATAGTTTTTTTCAGAGATTACTTTGTCTAACACCAGTCTGTCAGTAGATAGTGACAGAGTGAAGAAATATGTTAAAAATATATTGTTAGAAAAGTTACAGACTGCACTACAAAGTTACATAGTGCAGCTTTAAGTCCAAACAAAAGCTAATGATCCCATTCAATATTTCTATTTGTCCTGGAAAATATGCACAAGTTTTTAGTGTCATTTCTTTACAAGTGTGTATGCTATTCAGACAGAAATCAAGAGTCAGTTGTCATCAGGCTCATATTCTTCCTCCAAATCTGGCATTGTTGTAAATTGTACTTTTTGTGATTGCTTCCTAGAATCTGTCACTTCTTTGTTTTGGCTGTGCTTTTTATTTTTTATTTTTTATTTTTTTTTACTGTACTCAATCAAAAAGTTCCCCTAATTTTCAAGTACACAGGACACATGTGCTGTTTGGCTTCAAAAAGTCAATAATAATATAATAATAATAATCATCATCATATTAATCCCAATTAATTTACTAATCATCCAAGCCAGAGTTTGCATTCATAAATCCAAATTTTTAAAGAATAAGCCTAATTTAATTTATTTAATGTATAATTTACACAATATATGCAGTCAATTTAACTCAACTAATCAGAAGGCAAAATTATTCTCATTTTGAAGTTCTTGACTGATTGATTTTTTTGTTTTTTTCTTTCTTTCAGTAGTGAAGGGGGTCATGGTGAGGCTGAGAAAAACACCAGAATCCTAAATTGACTCTAATTTAATCTAGTCTGACATCTCTTGATTACTTTAGTGTTTGCACACGTTGCACCCTGCAGAAATCAAAAGTCATTAGTTACTCCCTGTGAAGTCTGACAGTTAAACGCTGAAATTTGATGGAAGCTCAAAGTCAGAATGGTATATTAAATAAAATATGTTATGCTTTTCATGCCTTCACCCAAAAAGAAAGTCTGAGACACAGAATGTTTAGGTGCCTGAAAGTAAAGACAGCACAAAGAAGCCTTGTTTCATTTACATAAAAAAGATAAATTAAAAAGCATCCATCCATCTATCCATCCATCTATCCATCCGTCTATCCATCCATCCATCCATCCATCCATCCATTATCTTTACCTGCTTCTTCCTTTTTCAGTTTGTCTTTGGTCTTTTTTTTACTGTTTGTAACAAATCATAATAAAATTGATAAAAATATGGATCAGATAAATATAATAATTGGTCATTTGAAAAATATCATAAATTTAAGGTATAACATTACTTTAATAATTTTCCACAGAAAAGAAAGACTTATCTTTTTAGAGGTTAAATTATAGTAAACAGGTATTTATTTATTTTTTACATATTTTTGAGTTTAGTGATGTTGATTGGACACATATTATTATAACCTTTGTTTATTTGTTAGAAATATACAAAGTAAATAATATTTAATAGAATATTGCCTTAAATTTTCTGACAATGTCTGAGAATTTAAAGGGAGAAAAAAAATGAGAAAAAATTAATTCACCAAACACATTTAAGACATTTTCCATATTCTTGCAGGTTTATGTTAAATATTAGTAAAAGTGATCAATTTAACAATTCGTAACAAGTGTTTAAAATGGAGTAACTGTAACTACATCAGGTTAAATCGTGTGGTCAATTTTCGATGATCTGCACATTGAAGTCTGAAATAGAATTGTGAATTTTTGAATATTTCTCCAATTAAAACATGTTTCTGTTTATTTGTTTGCAGTTTCACTTGATGGCCAAAGGAGGATGAATGAAGAGCATTTAGCTGCTTTAACGGCCTCTGTTAATCATGTAATAACAACAGTAGCGGTGTCTGCAGGTACTAATGAACTCCTAACAGTGTTGAATCTAACAGCCTCTGGATGATTCCTCTAACTGTTTTATGACTCTGTGGGTAAAGCCCTAATTGAGGACTTGTGGCAAAGAGCTGCAGTTCACAGCTTTTTACAGCCTTTAACAACCGGCGGAAGCTCGATCTGCACCAAGCGCGATAAAAACCCAACAATTTACTTACAGGTAATTTCCAACTCTCAATGTGGTAATCAGAACATTTACCTCATTTAATGTATAAACTTTTAAGAAAATTTGTGTTTAGTTTAATTTCCCTTTAGTTGTGTACAGTATTCAAGTTTCAAGGTTCTTTATTGTCATTCATCACATGTGGTGCATGAGGTGGAACAAAATTGTGTACACTGGTTCACAGTTACATCCAACAACAGCAAAAAAATAAATTGTAAAAGAAACAGTAATAAGGATCTAAGATATAAACAAAGAAATACGCCGAACAACAGCAGCACGAACACGAGTCTGTGTGAGCAGATGAGGACGAATGAATATAGCAGCGTGAAATAATCAGCAGCATGAGATCAGCAGCAGGAAATAATCAGCAGCATGAGATCAGCAGCGTGAAATAATCAGCAGCATGAGATCAGCAGCCGGAAATAATCAGCAGCATGAGATCAGCAGCCGGAAATAATCAGCAGCATGAGATCAGCAGCAGGAAATAATCAGCAGCATGAGATCAGCAGCATGAAATATTCAGCAGCATGAGATCAGCAGCATGAAATAATCAGCAGCATGAAATAATCAGCAGCGTGAAATAATCAGCAGCGTGAGATCAGCAACATGAAATAATCAGCAGCATGAGAACAGCAGCATGAAATAATCAGCAGCATGAGATCAGCAGCATGAAATATTCAGCAGCATGAAATAATCAGCAGCGTGAAATAATCAGCAGCGTGAGATCAGCAACATGAAATAATCAGCAGCATGAGAACAGCAGCATGAAATAATCAGCAGCATGAGATCAGCAGCATGAAATAATCAGCAACATGAGATCATCAGCAGCATGAAATAATCAGCAGCATGAGATCATTAGCATGAGATCAGCAGCATGAAATAATCAGCAGCATGAAATAATCAGCAGCAAGAGATCAGCAGCAGGCTAGCAGCTAAAAGTAATTGCACAGATTGAAAACAATGTTGGAGCTCTAAAGAAAACAAGGATTGACCAAATTAAAAGCCGTAACGACTGTAATTATATTTGTGTCTCCGTCTGTGAGTCATTGGGAGGGAGGGGGTGTATAGTGTATTTTTGGAGCAGGATTAACTGTAGAGCAGGAAGTCTTTCTCTGGCCGGGGGGCAGCAGTCCCCCCCTGCTGAGAAACAGCTGAGGTGTGACAGAGGGGATTCCAGATCATGCAGACAAAAGGCAGACCCTTTTTTTTTTTTTTTTTGAGCAGCAGTGGTAATCAGGAGCACACTCACACATCTGGAGTCCCTGATCCTCAGCAGCCACTGCCCTCGGGTCCCAGCAGGCTGAAAGATGGAGGAAGCTCCAGATGTTTCACTGCAGAGGGCTGTGGAGGCCTGGCAGGAGGAGGTGCACTCGACAAGGAGCAATGTAGCAACAGGAGCAGCAGAGAGGCTTAAATTAACAGCAAAGCTATGGAGGTTTAGGCCTGAAGGAGCATTTCAGAGAGGGGGGCTGTCTCTGTATGATGGATGGACTGGTGAGGAAGAGCGGGGGCTCAGGGGGTGGGCTTCAAAAGAAAAATGACCCAGACTGCTGCTGTGATGTAGTGGTGTGTGTTCAGTGGGGGAATGTGCAGGGCAAGAGGAACATGTGGGGATCTCATAAACAAAAAAAGAGGGGGGGTTGTAATACAGCCAGACTTTTATTTTTATATACTAAAGCACACATTTAGTAACGAGGAAGGAAACAGCAAATAAATGACCCTTTTCATAATTTTCCTGAAGAATAATGTGATTTTTAAAAAAGGAGCGGCAGCTACTTGGGAACAGCTCGGGGAGTTGTTGTCACTGGATACGACGCGGAGCCATTACACCTACGAGATGCCATTGTGGCTTTAGTGGCATGTGTAAACCTTTTGACTGGGGTTAACTTGAAGGCTTTTAAAAACCCGATCCAGCCGAGCCCCCTCACACACAGACGAGACAGAAAAGAAACCTCTCTCTCCTCTCTCACACACACACACACCCACTTGCTCTCTCTTTCTGGAGGCTGCTGAAGCCATTATGGCTCTAAAAGATCTAATCGGCTCCAGGCGGACGGACAAAACGCTCGCGGCCTGTGAGACGCCTCTGCAGCTAAATGCCTGGCTGCTCTTCAGAGAGGCTCTCAGGTGTGACCGGCCTGTCTCCTGTGTCTCGTGGCCATGGAGGCAGACAGAAACAGCCTATATGGAAAGTTTTTCCACACAGAGGTGTTTCAGTATCTGCTCAATCTCCCCCGTCACAGGCTGCGTATGTGAGCAGCTCTAACACAAGCCAGATCTTCTTTCCTGCTGAACTGTGCAGGCTTTCACTGAGTTAATGCATATTTTTAGTCTGAGCCAAGGTCAAATGGTTTGCCAAAGACCTGCCTGCATGACACGTAATTTCTCCCATGGTTTCCAGCATCGGATGACTAACGTTGCGTTCGAATCAAAGGCTTTTATTCACACCACAAAATGCATTTCACCAGGATTTTAGGAGAGGACGATGGAGGCTTTTGGTTTTTTAAGTCATACACGTCGTTTCAAGTGTGCCAACACATTTTTGGAGCCTGAACCCCACAGAGGCAGCCTTCAGTGCACACACACACACACAACTCTTCCCTAAAATTACTGATGGCTTGTTTTCATGAACTGATATTATTTCCAGATGGAGGTCATGAATAAAACCTGACGGAAACAAGTCGAGTGAAACTAGAAACTTAGAAAAACAGAAACGGAGGAGTATGGAGCTGGAGCTGAGTAAAAAGAAAAACAATCACTCCTCCCTCGTTCACTCCCTGGGCCTTTCAAAAAAAAAAAAAAACAGCTTGTCAATTACGCATGTAGAACCAGAGAAACAGAGTGCCACACATGAACATTAAGGACACGACTGCTGTGTTTCACGTCTTTCACCACTCTGCAAACATGGCAGACATCCCCCAACAGAACAGAACAAAGACATTGCGGCTCCACCTTTATACCTTCATAGTTTAGGTTAAAGAGAAGAAGAACACGGTGATACCTTCAGATTTAACAAAGAATACAAAAATAAACATGTTAAGACCAAACAGAGCAGGGTGCTGCTGATGAACCAACCCCAGGCGACTCGGCTATGAAAAGACGTATTGTCACATGATGATGGATGTTCAGCTGAAACATCTTCAGGAGGCTGAGGAGCATACAGCAGACCCTCGACCTACGTCACCTGCGACCTACGGCAACTCAGACTTACGATTTTATCATATTTAATAAAAATATGATAAAAAAAATAAATAAATTATTATTATTATTTTTATTTTTTTATGTTATTAATTTCATGTGTATAGCACTTTGTTGCAGCTGTGGTTGTTTTAAATGGCTTTATAAATAAAGTATAATTATTAATATTACGTTTTAATTACAATTTGATCGTATTTACGCAACTTCCGGTCGTTTCCGGTCGCCATTTTACAACAGAACTGCGGTCAATGGAGCTCCAGAGGCTACTGTCAGCTGGCTCCGTGTGCCCGATCAGGGTTGCCTCATACGGATAAATTAGCTGGAAACACTCGGTCAACTCTGTGGACGTCTCAGGCCCGGAGGAGCAGCCGCGGATCGCCCCGCGATCGCTGCCACAACGCCGCCCGACATGCTAACGACAGCAGCTAACAGAGCAGCAAACACAGGCGAAGACACCGAGCCGACATGCCGCGGAGGGGCCATCTGCGGCCGGGAGCTCGCCGCAAATGTCCGCCTGGCAGTCGGGGGACACCGAGCTAACGCGGAGATACAAAGCCGACAGCCTTTTTGAATGAACTGACATGCTAACCATTGCTGCTAACCGTAGCTAACGCCGAGCTTGTTTTGGATGGAGGACATCGCGGAGAAACGGCTTTCAGTAAGTTTTTTTTTTTCTGGCTCCAAATGTATGAAGTTAAGAAGCTAACAGTCATTCTTTTAAACAGTTTTGACCACGTGTGTGCGTGTGGAGCGTAAGGAAGCTGGGGGAGCTCGGACGGGTGCGAGCTGATGCTAAAAGACGAAGGCAGGCTTTGACCAGCTCAAAGTAAGACATTATATTTTTTATTTATTGTACAGTATTCATTTACTGTACAGTTCTGTGCATGTTTATGGCCTAGTATGTCTGCTTGTTCAGTCTCATGCCATTAAATATGTGTGCGGCGCTCCGTTAGCGGTATAGCCGCGACCTATGTCAGAAACGCGGACCTACGACAGGCAGGTGTTTTTGGTCCGCGAGGTACGACAACATCGACCTAAGTCACACACGTAGGTCCCTATCCCTGACGTAACACGAGGGGTACCTGTATAGTGTTCAGACTTTTTCAGCATGCGAGCTATTTTTGAAATGATCAAGTCAAAGTGATCTACCTACTATAAGGCCCCGTTTACATGAAAACAACCTGTGGAAACATTAGTGATTTTTCAATGTTTATTGGGGGTAATAAACAAAAAATAAGCTGGTTTACATGAAAAATGCTGTAGGTTTCATGTCAGTCAGGTTGCCAGATAAGAAATTATGAACTATAGTACAGTACTGTGGCTTTAAAATTATTAAATGTTTAAATGTTTATTAAATGTTTATTAAATTTGTTCATTTTTTTACAAAAGAAACAATACAAGGCAATCTCATAATGATAGTGTACAAAATGTAAAAAAATGAAAGGTGGCAGAAAGAAGAATAAATCTTATTATATCTGCCCCTTATCTCCAACAATCAGATTAAACAACAGTAGTCAAACCATGTAAACAATAATAATCTTCAACCAACTTTTTCCAACAATCAGGTTAAACAATAATATTCTTCAACCAACAGTACAAAATGACTAACTCTTTCTAATTTTCTAACTAATACTAATACAGTACAAAATGACTAACTCTTTCTAGTTTTCTAACTAATACTAATACAGTACAAACTGACTAACACTTTCTAATTTTCTAACTAATGCAATACACATTACGTTATTTCACATATATTTTTTTAACATATTTGTTTTGATCATTTTTTTAAATGTAAACATTGACTTGGCATTTTTAACTACATTCTCCAAGCCATTCCATAATCTAATTCCCTGAATTGAGGTAGAACGTCCCTTCAAACTGGTTCTGAATTGTGGTTTTACAAACAACTCTGTTCCCTTAAGATTATAACAACTTATATTATATTAATTATATATATATATATATATAATATATAATATATATATATATATATATAATTAATTATATATTAATTATAGTATTTTGACCTAAACTGTTGTGTTTGCTGAGTAAAGATGTTCTAAGATGCAATTCAATTCAGTTTATTTATATAGCGTCAATTCACAAAAGAAGTAATCTCAGGGCACTGAACAGACAAATTGTTTTTTAATGTCATGCTGCGATCTACCAGTACTACCTCAGAGATCTACCAGTAGATCGCAATCTACGTAAAGAGCACCCCTGGTGTAGACCCACTGAGAAACAGCTTCTTGTTTCATGAATATCTAGCCAGGATAATCACTGTGAATAAATAAATTAAAAAATCACTGTAATGCCACTTGATTGTTGATATGTGCTGCTGATGATCCATGCTGCTGATCTCATGCTGCTGATTTATTTCATGCTGCTGTGTTCACACTTCATCTGCTCACACAGACTCGTGTTTGTGCTCCTGTTGTTTGGCGTATTATTTGTGTACTACTTGTGTTTAGCGTTTTCTTAGTTCACATCTTAGATCTTATCACTGTTTTTCTTTTACATTTTATACTTTTGTTGGATGTAACTGGGACCCTGTGTGCACAATTTTGTTCCACCACATGGTACCACATGTGGTGGAAATGACAAGTAAAGAAATCTTAACCTTCAACACTAGGACAAAATATATATTAAAAAAAATGTAAATAAAATGGGAAATAATTCATTTAAAATGTTTCATTAAACCTTATTTTACAAGTATTTTTGACCTTTTCAGAGAAAGTTCCACAACAGACTGGGGGTCCTCCCCCAGAAAATTTGGATCAATTTGAACCGGTTACAATCAATACATAAACTAAACAAATAAACAAATGTATTTTTCCCCCAAAAGTAAAAAAAAAAAAAAGTTATCACTGTGAAAATAAGGACACTTAAAACTGCAGCATTTGCCAGTAAGAGCTGAAACTCCATTACAAATAAGGAAAGCACCTTAAAACAGGGGTGCCCAAATGTTTTCCCTGAGAGGACCACATTTAAAATCTATCAGAGGGCTGCGAGCCAAATGCAATAAAATAATACATGAAATACAAATACTTCTTTAAGTAAAGTCCGTTTATTTATTATACAGTTATTTATCCTTCCATTCTGTATAAAGAACAGGTTGTGTTGGTGGTGGGGGATCTGGGGGTCCTCCCCCAGAAAATTTGGAATAAAAAAGATGCAATTTCCTGCATTTTGGTGTATTTTACAAAGGTTTATTACAGTAGATTAACATGAAAAAAGATGTAAACTCATTATTGAAATCTCTGACTGCAAAGCTGCAGCTCTGCAGGTAAGGGGCGTTCACTTCAGGACAAATTGAGGTCGCTGATTGGTCAGTTGCTGACATGCTGGATTGACTGACAGGTGGCAGGACTCATAAAAAAAATCTGATTTTACTGGCCCATTTGAAACTGTCATCATTTATTCCATATTCAATATTTTGGTGAAACTATAGAAATGCTTCCTTAAAGGGGACCACATATATGTTTTTAAAATTTTATGGTATTTCTTTGGGGTTAAAAAACAGTGTTCATTCAATTTAATACACAAAATAATTCTTAGATAATCAATTATACCCTTTTTAATTCTGCCATTTTTAACTTTCGTTTTGAACGACTGGTTCTGATTGAAGTTCTGAAGTCCACGCCCTTCAACGATCTGTTTACGCCCTCTGTAACAGCCAGTATCTGTATAATGTGTTGTTGTTTTAAAATTAGCTCTTTTTTTATTACTCATTTGACTTACTGTTAGTGTTAGCTTAAGATAACTTACCGAAACCCGTCTGAGCGCGCCGCAATTTGCTGCTCCTTTTAGCATGAGACCACCCGAATCCGATGCTAATGTTAGCTTGTTCCTCTTCCGGTTTTCGCCAGCTCCGCTCGTTCACGCGGAGATTTTGGGAGTTATCGCTGTTCCAGTCAAGACAACACAAAGTTCAACAAGTGTCTCCCTTAAAGTAATCCGTAAGGAGAAGGTCCTCGCTGCTGCGAGGCTTCTGCCAGGCTGCAACGAGGCTGTACAGTTGAAGCTCCGCTCCATCGTGCCAGAAGATGGTCCCGTTGACGCCGGTCCCTACGACGGGGGTCTGCTCGTTTAATTTTTGCCGGCTGCGCGTTGTGAGCGATCGCAAATACACTAAAAATTGAACTAAAACATAAAAATAACAATTATACTTTATTTATAAAGCCATTTAAAAAAACGCAGCTGCAACAAAGTGCTGTACACATGAAATTAAGAACATATAAACAAAAGATGAGATGAAATCATGAAAAACAACCGTCATGTGTTTCATACAGAAGTGGGTTGAGCCTAACTAGGGGTTGCTAGGTGAGGGGCTGGACCTAACCAGGGGTTGCTAGGTGAGGGGCTGGTCAGGTTTGAGGTGATTGGCTGCGGTTTGTGACGTAACAAACCGCAGGAAGTGAGAACCTGACCGTTTGTATCACAGACAAATAAATCTACTTAGAGTAAATAAACCACTGGGTGCATTTTTTTGGCACAAGGACTGTTTTTTTATGAAGTAAATACCCAAAGTTTAGTAAAAAAACATCAAAAAGTGCATTTTGCATGTGTGGTCCCCTTTAAAATCCTAATAATGTTTTATTTTTCAGATGTGTTGAGTTTAAATTTAGGGGGTGCTTGAGCAGCCCCCAAAAGAGGCTAAAATCACTACAGTACTGAAGCCAGTTAATATTTATAATTTAGGCTATTTTAAAACATTTTATGTGTGATTTATATGTGTATTAGTGCAGGATCAAAGGGAAATGTTTTTCAGTGGCAGGAAGCTGTAGGAAGTCTGTCAAAATAAAATATAAAGTTTGTTAAAATTAAATAATTTAATGCACAAAACAGCCACTCCAGCTGTATAGAGCCTAGTCATTGGGCTGACTTTCCATTTAACATTAACATTAAAGTCAGAATGACTGAGTGTAAACACACTGAAACTTCAAAGGAAATTTTAATATATTAATGAGGACAGCTTGGTGGGACAACTTTGGCCCACGAGCCCCACTTTGGGCACCCCTGCCCTAAAATAATTGATTTCAGAGAAATATGTTGCAATTTCAGGGAAGTTACTGCTTAATATAGGCAAGACAATGCCAACTGTATTCTGTATGTGTCCGCAAAATAATAACAATTTAGCACATTTGAAAACAAAAATGGAGGCCAACACACAGAAGCTGGGAACTTACAAACATTTCACTACCGCAATTTGTCTTCTAAGTTTATAAATGTTTACAAATTCATTTTTTTAAATGAAGAGATGATGCAACGTATATAAACATGTCCACGTTCTAAACTTTTCAGGACAAGATCCAGACATTAAATGTGGGTGTAGAAGTTATTATTCGGTATTTATCTTCAACTACTTTACGCAAACACAAAGTTCAGATGAAGTCTGCGGGTTTGGGAAACTTGCAATCCTTCAGCTGCTCTGCATTTATTAAATTATACTCCAAAATATCTGAGCTTTAAATAAACACATGCGAGCTCCATGCAAAGCCAAAACGCTTGTTAGTTCTGTCAAAAAGACGGCCAAGACAAACCCAGTCAGAGGCCAGAACATTTCTCCCCTAAACTCATGTCAAGCTTATCTCTACAGCAAATCTGAGATCTTTACATTTCAAATAAGAACATTATTCAGCTTAAAAGGTACTAATAAATACCAATTATTTGTAGTTTATGTAGTTATTCATGTTTCTATTCCAAAATACAGTACGTATGCTTTCACCTTATATTGAGAAGCAACTATGGTGAAATTTCTCTTTACTTTAGTATGAATCAGTCTCCAGTGAGTATTTCTTTAAGGGTTATGAACATCCAACTTGTTTTTGGCAGGGATTGAATTATTATAGCATCATTGCAGACTCTTTATCTGTGAAATCAAGACTCTAATCAGTCAGCTTTGTCTAGACAACAAGGGGCCAGCATCAAGCAGAAAGGGCCCTGAGGCCTCCCTGCTGCACAGCTAAAAAAAAGTCCTTTTTAGACAGAAACGTGCTCTTTCATGTCAGAAAGTGGAATGGCTGTGGTAAAAAAATAAAATAAAACAAAACTCACCACCAAGATAAATGGAGTTTGGCATCTATTGTTTTGCTTGTGTGGAGTAAATGCAGGATTGTGTGTGGCGGGGAAATATGTTTTCTTTTTTTCTGAACTTGTGAGAACATCTTGGAAATTGTCATTGTTGTTGAAAGGATGGCCCAGCACAGAAGATCAACATTATCAGGTCAGGTCTCTGTGGTCTACACTCATCTCCAGGCCAGAGGTCACTCTTTCAAGGATGTTCACATCCTTGATAGAGAGGAACGATGGTTGAGAGAGGAGTAAAGGAGGCCATCTTTGTGAAAAGAAACCATCCATCATTAAACAGGGACGGAGGCCTCCGGGTTCAACTGTCCCCCTCTTACAATGCTGTTATTATAGTATCACCCAGCCCCCTGTGAATAGAGCTTTGGAGCGCACGTGATGTGTGGGGGCGTGTCGGGGCGTTCCGGTCTCGACCGCCATTTTTCCTGGTCAGAAAAAAAGAAAACTCAGGATATTTTCCTTCGTTTTAGCGCTGTACAGTATTACTTGTACTTACTCTGTGGTAGTGGTAGTAAACAACCATCAGGGTGCTAACAATCCATCGTTAGGCTGATGGTCCTCCTTGATCATGTGAGCAGCTGGTTTCGGCTGTCGTCAGCCAACTGGTTGATCCACTGTGAGAAGGTGCTATTTATAAGACTGAGCTGAATACAGCATCTCAGACTGAGGAAGTCTTTCGGACGAAAGACGAAACGTTTCTACAAATTTTTTTTGCTTTGTTTTTTTAATGTCCAGAGGACCAGACTTAGCTTTTTTAGATTTCATTGTTGTTGTTTTTTAATCAGAAGCTTGTGCCCACATCTTATAAGGATGCACGATATTGGATTTTTGCAGATATCCGATACCGATATTTTATGTACCGTACGTTCCTTTGCCAGAACATTGCCTCTTATTTAGGCTTATTTGCTACAAAAATTGTGCAACAAGAGCTGGTGACATATATTCAGTAACAGCCATATGATATACATACAACTTTAACATATTACATGAAAAGTGTTCATTATTTATTAGCATTAGTCACCTGCAATGCTGTCTCACTTGTGGAGGCTTGTTCCAGGTTGCAGTGTGGTATCCTCTGCAATCCTGTGCATGAAGGACAGCCTTTTTAAATTCAAAGTTTTTGTCCATCCATTGTGCCATAAGACTAATCATGCTAACGAGGCTAAAACACTTGACGTCCAAATGTCTGTGGTAAAACTCACCCAAGTGCTATTGGCTATTAGCTTCTCAATGACGTTGGAAATAGCTTGTAACTCGGGTAATGTTACGTTGGAAAAATATCTTACTGTGGACGATGTAGCGAGGCTCAACATACCGGTAGTCCAAAAATCTTCGGAATCCGATACCAACAACAACAAAAAAACTTCCACAAAAAAACTTCCACACAGCCGACATTTTTACTTCTTCCTCTCCGCCTTGATCAGATCATTCATTCATTCAACCTTTATTTATACAGGCTAGCCTCGTTGAGCCACGGGGACTCATTTACAAGAGGGACCTGTCTCACTCACACCCAGGGTCAATTTAGAGTTATCAATCAGCCTAACAGCCCCTCCCTGGGCTGCCACCTTACCGTGGTGGAGGGGTTTGAGTGTCCCAATGATCCTAGGAGCTATGCTGTCAGGGGCTTCATGCCCCTAGTAGGGTCACCCAAGGCAGACAGGTCCTAGGTGAGGGACCAGACAAAGTGCAGCCCAAAGACCCCTTATGATGAGTCAAATCACTGGAAACAATGTTCCCTCGCCCGGACGCGGGTCACCGGGGCCCCACTCTGGAGCCAGGCCCGGAGGAGGGGCACGTTGGCGAGCGCCTGGTGGCCGGGCTTTTACCCATGGAGCTCGGCCGGGCACAGCCCGAAGAGGAGACGTGGGTCCCCCTTCCCATGGGCTCACCACCTGTGGGAGGGGCCAAAGGGGTCGGGTGCATTGTGGAATGGGTGGTGGCCGAGGACGGGGACCCTGGCGGTCTGATCCTCGGCTACAGAAGCTGGCCATTGGGACATGGAATGTCACCTCTCTGGTGGGGAAGGAGCCTGAGCTAGTGTGTGAGGTTGAGAGGTTCCGGCTAGAAATAGTCGGACTCACCTCAACGCATGGCTCTGGAACCAGTTTCCTTGAGAGGGGTTGGACACTCTTCCACTCTGGAGTTGCCCCTGGTGAGAGGCGCCGAGCAGGAGTGGGCATACTTGTTGCCCCCCATCTTGGTGCCTGTACGTTGGGGTTCACCCCGGTGAACGAGAGGGTAGCCTCCCTTCGCCTACGTGTGGGGGGACGGGCTCTGACTGTTGTTTGTGCCTATGCGCCAAACGGCAGCGCAGATTACCCACCCTTTTTGGAGTCCTTGGAGGGGGTATTGGAGGGTGCGCCTCCTGGGGACTCCCTTGTTCTGCTGGGGGACTTCAACGCTCACGTGGGCAATGACAGTGAGACCTGGAGGGGTGTGGTTGGGAGGAACGGCCCCCCTGATCTGAACCCGAGTGGTGTTCTGTTGTTGGACTTCTGTGCTCGTCATGGATTGTCCATAACGAACACCATGTTCAGGCATAAGGGTGTCCATATGTGCTCTTGGCACCAGGACACCCTAGGTCGCAGCTCGATGATCGACTTTGTTGTCGTCTCATCTGATCTGCGGCCGCATGTCTTGGACACTCGGGTGAAGAGAGGGGCGGAGCTGTCAACTGACCACTACCTGGTGATGAGTTGGCTCCGATGGTGGGGGAGGATGCCGGTCAGACCTGGCAGGCCCAAACGTATTGTGAGGGTCTGCTGGGAACGTCTGGCAGAGTCTCCCGTAAGACGGAGCTTTAACTCCCACCTCCGGGAGAGCTTTGAACACGTTCCGAGGGAGGCGGGGGACATTGAGCCCGAGTGGGCCATGTTCCGCGCCTCTATTGTCGAGGCAGCTTATCGGAGTTGTGGCCGCAAGGTTGTTGGTGCCTGTCGTGGTGGCAACCCTCGAACCCGGTGGTGGACACCGGCGGTGAGGGATGCTGTCAAGCTGAAGAAGGAGTCCTATTGGGCCTTTTTGGCCTGTGGGACCCCGGAAGCAGCAGATAGGTACCGACAGTCCAAGCGGCATGCGGCTCGGGTGGTTGCTGAGGCAAAAACTCGGGCGTGGGAGGAGTTCGGAGAGGCCATGGAGAATGACTTCCGTACGGCTTCGAGGCGATTCTGGTCCACCATCCGGCGTCTCAGGGGGGGAAAGCGGTACGCGACCAACACCATTTATGGTGGGGATGGCGTGCTGTTGACCTCAACTCGGGATGTTGTGAGTCGGTGGGCGGAATACTTCGAAGACCTCCTCAATCCTACTGGCACGTCTTCCACTGAGGAAGCGGAGCCTGGGGACTTTGGGTCGGGCTCTCCAATCTCTGGTGCTGAGGTCGCCAAGGTGGTTAAAAAGCTCCGCGGTGGCAGGGCTCCGGGGGTGGATGAGATTCGTCCTGAGTTCCTTAGGGCTCTGGATGTTGTGGGGTTGTGTTGGCTTACGCGACTCTGCAATATCGCGTGGACATCGGGGGCAGTTCCCTTGGATTGGCAGACTGGGGTGGTGGTTCCCCTATTCAAAAAGGGGGACCGTAGGGTGTGTTCCAACTATAGGGGGATCACACTCTTAAGCCTCCCTGGTAAGGTCTATTCAGGGGTTCTGGAGAGGAGGGTCCGTCGGATAGTCGAACCTCGGATTCAGGAGGAGCAGTGTGGTTTTCGTCCTGGTCGTGGAACACTGGACCAGCTCTACACCCTCAACAGGGTCCTGGAGGGTGCGTGGGAGTTTGCCCAACCAGTTTACATGTGCTTTGTGGACTTGGAGAAGGCATTCGACCGCGTCCCTCGGGGGGTTCTGTGGGGGGTACTCCGGGAGTATGGGGTACCAGGCCCTTTGATATGGGCTGTTAGGTCCCTGTACGACCGGTGTCAGAGCTTGGTCCGCATCGCTGGCAGTAAGTCAGGCTCGTTTCCGGTGAGAGTTGGACTCCGCCAAGGTTGCCCTTTGTCACCGATTCTGTTCATAACTTTTATGGACAGAATTTCTAGGCGCAGCCAAGGTGTTGAGAGGATCCGTTTTGGTGGCCTTAGAATCGCTTCTCTGTTTTTTGCAGATGATGTGGTCCTATTGGCTTCATCAGATCGTGATCTACAGCTTTCGCTGGAGCGGTTTGCAGCTGAATGTGATGCGGCCGGGATGAGGATCAGTTCCTCCAAATCCGAGGCCATGGTCTTGAGCCGGAAAAGGGTAGCATGCCTTCTCCGGGTCGGGGAGGAGGTCCTGCCCCAAGTGGAGGAGTTTAAGTATCTCGGGGTCTTGTTCACGAATGAGGGAAAACTGGAGCGTGAGATCGATAGGCGGATAGGTGCAGCATCCGCAGTGAAGCGGGCGCTGTACCGGTCTGTCGTGGTGAAGAGAGAGCTGAGTCAAAAGGCAAAGCTCTCAATTTACCGATCGATCTACGTTCCCACCCTCATCTATGGTCATGAGCTTTGGGTTATGACCGAAAGAACAAGATCTCGGATACAAGCGGCTGAAATGAGTTTTCTCCGCAGGGTGTCTGGACTCTCCCTTAGAGATAGGGTGAGAAGCTCAGTCATCCGGGAGGGACTCGGAGTAGAGCCGCTGCTTCTCCACATCGAGAGGAGCCAGTTGAGGTGGCTCGGGCATCTGGTTAGGATGCCTCCTGGACGCCTCCCTGGTGAGGTGTTCCGGGCATGTCCCACCGGGAGGAGACCCAGAGGAAGACCCAGGACACGCTGGAGGGACTATGTTTCTCGGCTGGCCTGGGAACGCCTTGGGATTCCCCCAGAGGAGCTGCTCCAAGTGGCTGGGGAGAGGGAAGTCTGGGCCTCCCTACTTAGGCTGCTACCCCCGCGACCCGACCCCGGATAAGCGAAGAAAATGGATGGATGGAATCAGCCTAACATGCATGTTTTTGGACTGTGGGAGGAAACCGGAGCACCCGGAGAAAACACATGCATGCACGGATAGAACATGCAAACTCCACCCAGAAAGGCCCCCGGACCAGGATTTGAACCAGGGACTTGCTCGCTGAGAGGCAGCAGCTCTACCAGTTGTGCCACCGTGCTGCCCAGATCAGGTAGGCGCACGTGACGTCATCACGTTGTGCTGGCGCTGCAGGCATTACTGGGTTGTCAAAAACAGTCTTATATCTGTGAGTTATTTTGATGGAATGTCCGTTATTTAACTTTTAACCCTAATATCATCCGATACTGTGCCGATAATATCGTGCATCCCTACATTTTACTACGGTAATTTTGCTCTCATCTCAGTAGACAGGCAGAGACGGTTATCTGTGTCCAAACCTCAAACGGATGCCTGCCTTTGTCTTACCAACTCCCCCGCAACCCCATCACCAAGACTTCACTACATGCACTAATTAAGGCTCATAATGACCTCAGCATGATGGTCATTTGAATGCATTCCACAGGTTTAGCAATTTGAGCCATTCGGATGGGCCGCAGACTGCAGATGTGGGGGTCTGAGAGCAGATAAAGGACTAAACACACAGCATGCCCCTCTTCCCCCACTGAAACACAGACACAAAAAGGTGCTAATGAGAAATACTGTAATCAGGTTGTTAGTTGCAGTTCCACCTCGAACAATAAAAATGCAAAATTACTGCCAAAAGGTAAAAACCCTTGCATTTATTTAGTAGGTGCAAGTGAAGTAGAAAAAAAGTTGTGAATGATTTTTTTTTCATTGAAAAATTAAACAGATTCACCCACAAGGTGCACATAACAGAAACATTACATTTCACTCCATCGTATAAATATTCACGAACGCACGGCAGGAAACGAATGCAAAAACAAACGGCTCTGGAATGGATTTAACCGTCGTTGCCCGCTGCTGGTGTGTCAGTGCTTACATGGTTGTTGCCGTCTCGTAGCTCAAAGCAGCGAAGCCAGACAACCGTGAAAGCACAGGCCCGACCTCGGCGCGTTTAATCAAAGTGTGTTTGCTCAAGAGCTCGTTTTCGTTTCCCAGCCTCGGGTTTCAAACGCCGAGCTGCGGCGGCCGCTCTGCAAGGACTGCCTCACAGCGAAAGCACATGGCAAATAAAGGCGAATTACGGGAGGGAAAAACGTTGAAGCGCGAGGCTCTCCTCCTTCTTAATTGTACCTGAAAGGGAAATCCCTTTAAATAGTAGCTGGCAGAGGCAGCGGGCTGGCAGGCAGATCAAACAGCCGCTGAGCGGAGGCCTTATAAATACAACACGTTCACGTGCTCGCTTCAAACATCTGCTCCTCGGTTAGAGAGCCGAGCTGCGGTCAGCATGTTCACAGAGTCTTCAGTCTCTTGTCGGAGACTACTCGCTCGTCACGCTAGGGAAGGAGCTTCAAGAACTTGGGTTTTCTTCACGTACACCTCCGACGCCCCATCAGGCACCATCTGATCGAAGCTGCTCCGGAAAGAGGCTAGAAGACGACCTGCGAGGAGGAACAAAAAAAAACAAACAAGTTAAACACGTCAAGAACTACTAACATGTTCCTGCTTGACGCCCTGAAGTGCACGTCAACTTTAAAAAGGCTTCAACATGATTCAAAGACGCCGAGGACGTTTACCGTATTTTCCGCTGTGCACGTCGCACCGCCCTATAAGTCACATCAGTCCAAAAATGTCTAATAAAGTGGAAAAATCCATAAATATATGGCTTCGCCGTATAAGTCGCATCTATTATGTGTCACCGCTGACAA
The DNA here is from genome assembly GCA_038048925.1 of Garcialebias charrua. Classification (NCBI taxonomy): domain Eukaryota; kingdom Metazoa; phylum Chordata; class Actinopteri; order Cyprinodontiformes; family Rivulidae; genus Garcialebias; species Garcialebias charrua. Next base: position 19,143 of record JBBPBX010003353.1, read on the forward strand.
CCCAGAAACGTGGTCCAAACCCGGAAACATGGGCCGGTGTTGTGCCAAAAATCAATTGGCTGCCAAACGGTGGCTGCGGGAGCGTGCCCAGGAGGACTTTAACAAGATTTGCTCGACATTCTAGTAAAGGTGTGTCTCAGTTGAACTTTTATTTAATAAATGCACTTTAATGGTCAAGTTAGCTGCGTTTCGCCGGGGCGGCGCAGGGAAATGAAGCTGATTTGACGGTTGCTCCAAACAAGTGGAGTGAAGGTGGTAAGGCAAGCTGATTGTGTCATTAAAAGCCACTTATACTTTCATTCATTCAACCTTTATTTAGGCAGGTTACCGTAATCTCATTGAGCCTCGAGGACTCATTTACAAGAGAGACCTGGCTACAAACTAAAGAATGATGACAACAGCAACAGTAGATTTTCCTTGAACAATCAACATTAGACAAAACAATCAACATTAGACAAATTAGACATTACATGGCACAACAGCATGCCATACTACTCAAGTGCCATCTAGTGGCTTAAAATGGTAGTGTTAAATAATTTCAATCGGAATGAATGAAAACGGTCATATCTCAGCCAAGAATTGGTTTATAAATATGGGGAAAAAATCCATTAAAGGGGACCAAAGATGCAAAATTCCCTTTTTAATGTTTTTTTTACTCTACTTTGGGTATTTACTTCTTAAAAAAAAAAAACACTCCTAGGGCCAAAGAAATGCACCCAGTGGTATATTTACTCTAAGTAGATTTATTTTATTGCTAGTCTTTTGATACTTTGTTTAAAAAAAAAATCGCTTTCGTAAATGAGCCATGAGGTTCAAAAGATTTACCTGACTAAATAAAGGTTGAATGAATGAATGAATTTTTCAGGGATATAAATGTCTCGTTTTCAAATCCTGCGGTTTGTGACGTCACAAGCCGTAGGACAACCCACCCCAAACCTGAGTCCAGCCCCTCACCTATACCCCTGGTTAGGCTCAACCCACTTCAGTATAAAAGACGTGACGGTTGTTTTTCCTGATTTCATCTCATCTTTTGTTTAAATGTTCTTAATTTCATGTGTACAGCACTTTGTTGCAGCTGTGGTTGTTTTAAATGGCTTTATAAATAAAGTATAATTGTTATTTTTACGTTTTAGTTCAATTTTTAGCGTATTAGCGATCGCTCCCAACGAGCAGCCGGCAGACGTAAAACGAGCAGATCACCGCTGCCTGACCATGCAACGAGCGGAGCAAAGCGGGCGGGGATTGGACATGCCGGCGAAGGGACCATCTGCCGCCGGGAGCTGCTAGCTTTTGAGGACCGTGCTCCGATCAGAGGTTGCCTCATACGGATAAATTATCTGGAAACACTCGGTGAACTTTGTGTATGTGTCTGCGATCGCTCCCAAAGCGCCGCATGGAACGAGCGGAGCTAAGCGGGCGGAGGAGGAACGAGCTAACATTAGCCTCGGATTCGGGTGGGCTAATGCTAACAGGTGCAGCAAATGGCGGTGCGCGCATACGGCTTTCGGTAAGTTATCTTAAGCTAGCACTAGCCATTTCTAAAGTGCATGAAATGCTAACGTAAACCCTTTGGAGGGCGGAGTTAATGTAAACAGATTTTTGAAGGGCGTGGCCTTCAGAGCTCATTATCATAAACCGGTCGTTCTGAACGGAAGTGAGAAAAGGCAGAACTAGAAAGGGGATATTTTATTATCTAAGAATTATTTTGTGTATTAAATTGAATGAACATGGTCTGGATAGCCCACAGACATACCATAAAAATTTATAAAACCAATATTTGGTCCCCTTTAATACGTCGCTTCTGTGTATAAGTGGAAGGGCATGCAAATTTTTTTTTTTTTTTAAACAAGACTTATAGGGCAAAAAATACGGTACTTAGGTGCCTCAGTCATGTTGCAGCTGATTACAGACTATTTTAGTCACTATCAAAGACTTTAGATGTTAAAATTTCAGATCAGGTGGTTTTACTAACCCGTCCAGGTCTTCTGCCCAGTCAGGGTGAAGCTGCTGCACTGGGAGTGGGAGTTGCAGATGTATGCTGCCTCTCTGGCGCCGTGGACCGACAGCACGCAGCCCTGCTGGCTGTAGGACGGCCAGCAGCGGTACTCCGCGTTCCCCGAGGTCCTCGTACCTCGCAGCACGGTGTAATCTAATCACAGAGAGGGAGGAAATGCTACTTCAGAACACAGAAGAGTATCTGAAGGACCCTCTGAGGGCACGATGAAAGTTTAATGATCCCCGAGCGGGGAACTAACTACAGATAATAGAAGCATCAACACAACTCATTTGTTTATTAGTTACACAAAAGTTTTATGAATTTTAAGCTGCTGTGTCGAGATAAATAAAAAAATTCTTTCTTCTTCCAAACATTTGCGTTACATTCATCGTCATAACTCCTTCAGCCAGACGTTTTTGTGAATCTGGCCTTAAATCATCTGCTACACATTAGTCAGAGCCACGAGAGAGAAATATGCTCGCATACGTCTGCAGCGCACGCAAGCACGGCCCAGAAATGGACAAAAGCTCCGTCTGTGAGTCTGGAGAGGAGGCCGGCCGCTACAAACTGTTGACCAAATGGCAGGAGGCATATGTGTGCGTGGTGTGTGTGTGTGTGTGTGTGTGTGTGTGTGGAGGAAAAGAGTTGAGAATCTACGTTTTAGATCTGAGGGAGAAAAAAAAAAGAAACTGAGGTTCAGAAGATCCCGACAAGGGGGAGGGAAAAATGAGGCCTGTTAGGGAGTTATAGGGCGAAGACAAAAACTGACAAGTCTCTCGAGGGGACGAGTGATTTAGTCAATTTTACACTCAAAGGGCTCAAATCCTCAATTAATCCACGCTGAAGCTCCATCTTTGCTACATTTTGGCCTCCTCTGTCACTTTCAGAAGATGGAAAAATCACACCCACAACCTCGAAGACTCCATCTGTCAGCAGTTTCAAATCAAGACGAGGCCCGATGAGTATCTCTCTCACACACACAAGCTTGTGCATTTCGTCTTTACACTGTATTTGGAAGAGCTACTAAACTTAACCTAACCACAGTTCACACTTTACCTCCAATCCCAGTAATAAAAATGGGAAAACTGGTCTTGACAAGGTGTTACTGACCTGAAATGATTAAAATATAATTGGAGTTGATGAAGTTAAATATTGTTTCAGCCTCTTTAATCAGAGGACCAGCCCCGCTGACCTTAACTTGACGCCACAAATAAACTAGAACCAACCGAGCTTGTCCTCCAGCCCCACAACAAGATACCTCTGTTCCAGCTAACCGTGCAATATGTTCAAATAATAAACAGACGCATATTTTTGGATCTTATCGCCCAGCAGCCGACTCCTGGCACCTCCTCGTTAAGCTGAAACATTCCCTCCCATCGGCCGCCTCGGCGAGCAGGCCTCTTTACCTCCTGAACCTGGGATTAAATTCACAAAGCACTGCTATATAAACAGTCCAGCATCTGGGGAGAGAGGGGGTTGGAAAAAAAAATCCCACAGAAACGCAGCCAGCCAGTCGTTCTGTTATTAATATTTCATACGGCGGGGCTGGAGGGAAACTTTCTGTGCTCCAGAAACGTATGGAGGACGGAATGTGACAAAATGAAATAAATAAATACATAATACAAACATAACAAGTAAATGTATCGTTTAATTATTGAATACATCATCAAATCATTAAATATAAATTAAAATGATCAAATACACCATTAAATAATGAGATGTACCCTTTAAATTATTTCATGATTTATTTAATTTTGTCACCGTCCGTCCTCCAGTGACACCTTGAAATGACGTGAACTGTCAGTCTCACTCGTCAAAGCTCAGTGGGCGGGACTAACCATAACCCTGACGCCTGATTGGCTGCTCCGCACAAAGACAAATCGACCGCAGATAATGGCTTGATCCATAGGCAAGAAAAAAAATATTCAGAATCGTTAGGATGCGGTAATTGTGTTTGCGTGTGTTTGGATGAAACCTGTTTTCATACCACGAAGACGCGCTTTTATGAGCTGCATGGAGGGAGCTTCCATGTACGAACTGACTTCAGACCGAAGCAATGGATTTCACATGATCGGCGTTAGTCCCGCACACTGAGTTTGACGAGTGAGACTGACAGTTCACATCATTTCATGGTGACACAAGAGGGTGGAATGTGACAAAATTAATTAAATAAATAAATCAGGAAAAAATTTTGTTGTGTATTTGATTATTTAATTGTGTATTTAATAATTTAATTGTGTACAGTATTTAGAATAGAACAGAATAGAATAGAATTTATCATGGACTCAGTGGTGTAGCACAGAGCCATATAAAGTGAGAGTTGCGACACTTCCATAGAGTTCCGTTGTAAGAATGGAATGCGGAAGTCACGTGGGTCATGGAGGGGGCGATTTGTTCCATGGCTGTTTTACAATCTGACTCTGCCTGCAGTAGCGCTCCGTCGCCGCCAGAGGGCGCAGCTCCACAAGGTTTCCATAGCCGTTGTTTGGAACGATTGGCCGCCTTTCGGCGACATCAAAGAGTGTCAGAACTCTCTCTATATATGGCTCTGGTGTAGCATAGTAGCAGCTGCCCAAACAGTCAATAAATACACAATTCATACAAATACAGGGAGTCCTCGAGTTACGTCGCCCTCGACTTATGGCAATCCGGAGTTAGGAACTTATCATTATTAATAGAAATATGAAAATTAAAAATTTATTATTTTTAATCCGAATTACGCAGTTTCCGGTAGTTTCCGACAGTTTCCGGCCGCAATGTTTTTAGCTTCGGTTAGCTCCGGCTTCGACAGCCAAACCGTGTTGGTTCAGAGGTTGCTCCGCGCGGACACATGCGCTGCAGCTGAACGGCGGTTTTGCGTAGGGACAGATAGACCAAGGACAAAGACGCTGTGGAACGCGTGAAGCAGCAGACAGCAAGATGTAGTGGAGGAACCACGAGCTAACATGCTAATGCTAACGGACCCGACGGGCGAAGGTCCGAGATGCCTGCTGGGGCCGTGAGCTCGCATCCATGTCTGCCTGGCAGCCTCAGATGTTTGATGGACACCGAGGTAACATGCTAAAACGCGGATAAACAGCTGGGCAGCCTTTTTCGAGGAACGACACCAAGCTAACGGAGGCTAAAATGCCTTTTGGAAGGACAACACCTTGAGCTAACGGGGGGCTAAAATGCTAAAGCGTCCCAAACCCGACTGGCGCGGCGGCGGAGAGCCTGCTGCAGGCTGGAGCTCGCATCGATGTCTGCCTGGTAGCCTCAGATGTTGGATGAAGACCGAGGTAACATGCTAAAATGCGGATAAACAGCTGGGCAGCCTTTTTGGAGGGACGACACCGAGCTAACGGGGGTTAAAATGCTAACGAGGCCCTACCGGAGACACGGACCCGACGGGCGGCGAAGACCAGCTCACAGTAAGAAATTGTATTTTTTAAATTTAATTACAGTACAGTACTGTATGTCTCTAAATGTACTGTACAGTACTGTATGTGTTTTTTGATAATTACTGTATGTAGCTGTGTTAGGATAGGTGACTTGGTAACTGTTCATTACCGTACATGTACGTGTAACAGTGGCGGCTCGGGTGGTCCCCGACTTACGTCAAAATCGGGTTACGAAAGGACCGTAGGAACGGAACTCGTACGTAAGTCGAGGACTCCCTGTAGTCATATAACCAGCTAAAAACAAAGACTACAAGCACAACAGTCAAAACAACAACACACAACAGAGGACACAAAAGTTCTTGCACACCTTCCAGGTCTCAACATATTATCTTATTATCTTTTAATGATTTAATGATGTATTTAATATTTAAATTATACATTTCATTATTATGCATTTATTTATTTCATTTTGTCACATTCCGTCCTCCATAGAAAGGGGTGAAAAGGTTGTGATAGTAAAAACCAGCGCTTCCTGGGACAGATCCCACTTGGCTGGTGTCGTCTTCTCACTCCAGCTGCCTATACACTTGTCAAAAAACCCGACAAACCCCTGAAATCAGGCCTATCTCAAAAAAATGGAGAAGCAGCTCAAATTAAAAAGGAGCGTGAAACTTTGCTTTTGTTTTTGCAAAAGGCGGCCTTTATGTGACGAGCTCTTACCTCTGATTATGGACGGGGGCAGGTTGTCCAGGTGTAGGCCCGCCTTGTACAGGAGGAGGATGTGTTCAAAGGCCTCCAGAGTCTGGCTGATGTCAGCCTTCAGCTCCCCTGCACACACACATACAACACACTCATGGTCAAAGAGCAGGAACTACACGCACACACCCAGCCCGATGACATCATTTCACCTCAACGGATAAAAACTTGTTCTTTTTTCCAGTATCACACGTCAAGAAGCATCTTGTCGAGCTCATTAAGTAAAAACTATTCGGCGTGTCTTCACACGACTGCCGTAATGGAGCGATTCGCTCTCTGATCTTCTTGGTGGTTAATCAGCCCTTTACCTGTGGTGTTCATGATGTGGTGTACCAGGTGTGTGAGGCCGTGCGGGGCTTGGTGGGGCAGCAGGTAGGTGAAAAAAAACCTGCAGTGGGAGAAAACAGACAAGCCTCGTCACATCGCCGCAGCAGAACAGCACTTTTCTCGCCCTGCTGTTAAAACGAGCATAAAACTGTCAAAACCCCGGAGCTCCTGACGGGTGAACAGCAGCGTTGTCACGTTTTTAGCTGGGTGTTTTTAGCTGGGTGTTTTTAGCTGGGTGTTTTTAGATGGGTGTTTTTAGCTGGGTGTTTTTAGCTGGGTGTTTTTAGCTGGGTGTTTTTAGATGGGTGTTTTTAGATGGGTGTTTTTAGATGGGTGTTTTTAGCTGGGTGTTTTTAGATGGGTGTTTTTAGATGGGTGTTTTTAGATGGGTGTTTTTAGATGGGTGTTTTTAGCTGGGTGTTTTTAGATGGGTGTTTTTAGCTGGGTGTTTTTAGATGGGTGTTTTTAGCTGGGTGTTTTTAGCTGGGTGTTTAGCTGGGTGTTTTTAGCTGGGTGTTTTTAGATGGGTGTTTTTAGATGGGTGTTTTTAGATGGGTGTTTTTAGATAGTTGTTTTTAGCTGGGTGTTTTTAGCTGGATGTTTTTATCTGGATGTTTTTATCTGGGTGTTTTTAGCTGGGTGTTTTTAACTGGGTGTTTTTACACGAGTGTTTTTAGCTGGGTGTTTTTAGCTGGGTGTTCTTACCTGGGTGTTCTTAGCTGGGTGTTTTTAGCTGGGTGTTTTTAGCTGGGTGTTTTTAGATGGGTGTTTTTAGCTGGGTGTTTTTAGATGGGTGTTTTTAGATGGGTGTTTTTAGATGGGTGTTTTTAGATGGGTGTTTTTAGCTGGGTGTTTTTAGATGGGTGTTTTTAGCTGGGTGTTTTTAGATGGGTGTTTTTAGCTGGGTGTTTTTAGCTGGGTGTTTTTAGCTGGGTGTTTTTAGCTGGGTGTTTTTAGATGGGTGTTTTTAGATGGGTGTTTTTAGCTGGGTGTTTTTAGCTGGGTGTTTTTAGTTGGGTGTTTTTAGCTGGGTGTTTTTAGCTGGGTGTTTAGCTGGGTGTTTTTAACTGGGAGTTTTTAGCTGGGTGTTTTTAGCTGGGTGTTTTTAGATGGAAGTTTTTAGCTGGGTGTTTTTAGATGGGTGTTTTTAGATGGGTGTTTTTAGCTGGGTGTTTTTAGCTGTGTGTTTTTTAGTTGGGTGTTTTTAGTTGGGTGTTTTTAGCTGGGTGTTTTTAGCTGGGTGTTTAGCTGGGTGTTTTTAACTGGAAGTTTTTAGCTAGGTGTTTTTAGCTGGGTGTTTTTAGATGGAAGTTTTTAGCTGGGTGTTTTTAGCTGGGTGTTTTTAGATGGGTGTTTTTAGTTAGGTGTTTTTAGCTGGGTGTTTTTAGCTGTGTGTTTTTAGTTGGGTGTTTTTAGCTGGGTGTTTTTAGCTGGGTGTTTAGCTGGGTGTTTTTTAGCTGGGTGTTTTTAGCTGGAAGTTTTTAGCTGTGTGTTTTTAGCTGTGTGTTTTAGCTGTGTGTTTTTAGCTGTGTGTTTTTAGCTGGGTGTTTAGCTGGGTGTTTTTTAGCTGGGTGTTTTTAGCTGGGTGTTTTTAGCTGGGTGTTTTTACCTGTAGGCGTTGTAAAGGTTCCTCTTCTCGTTCAGCCCCTCACACAGCCCCCGAGCCGAGCAGGCCAGGGTGAAGTTTCGGTGCGGGAACCGGAGGGCGCAGTCGGCGTCGGCCCGACAGGCCGTCTCGTCCGGGCTGGCGTCGTCCAGGTCCGTGAGCTTCAGCTGACCGGACACGGTGACGAACTGCCGCGGCTGGAAGTCCAGCAGCCCCACGGAGCCCAGCGGGGACCGGGACAGGAAGTGGAGGAGCCGGACCAGGTCCAGACACACCTGGAGACGAGACATGTCAAAACCTTGAGCAGACGGGTCACGGAAACATGGACGATTTAACAATAATGTCTGTTCAACAATCAGACTGTTTATGAATTGTGCTTTTTTAAAAGCTTTTTATGTTTTAAAATGTTCGGCTCTTTTAGGATGAGCGTTGTGTCTTCTGGTTTTTGTAACTTTTCTTTTAAAAAAAAAACTTTATTTATAAATATTCCTCCTATAGAATCTCTCATAAATTTATTCAAAACAAAAATTTTAAACCTGATTCAGTTTTTTTTATTAGCCTTTGATACTTTCAGCTAGTCTTTTGCCACATTTAATGTTTAGTTAGCTTTTTGTTCTCTTTGGTTTTCTGTTAGCTCTTTGCTTTTTTTTTAGCATTTAGCCATCTCCCTTTCACCATTCCAACTTTATTGTTACAGAAAATGTTTTTAGATAAATAAGTGTTTGTTTGAATAATTACAGTGTAATTTTCACTTTTTTTGTATAATTCAATGAGTTGATTATCATGCGCATGAGATTTTTTTGGGTTCATTCTATAATTTTCAAACATTTTATGTAAACTGAATTAGGATTAGTAACTATTCATTAACAAACAATTGTGAATAATGAGCTTTTTAACACTGTTTCTTAATCACATTTTTTTTAAACTGTGCAACCAAACTGAATTAATCATCATGCCTTTAATGAATTATTGTGCAACTGAACAGAAGAACGTCTCAGTTTGGGTTTAACGTATAAAGCGGAGTGATTTGGAGTGTAAATGAGCAGAAAAGCAGCAAACAGCACTTGTTCCTGTCACAGCACATGCTGCAGAGTGAGATCAAGTTTGGTCCTAGTTGGGATCAGAGCACGGTGAAACCAAACACCTTCAGACGAATTTCGTCTGTGTATGGGAAACATACGCAGATGACAAGCTTAGACAATTATTATTATTATTATTATTACTGAAGCCCCAGGGGCCCGGCAGGATAATCAGGGGGATCACTGGTCTGTTTGGGTGATGCAGTAAAAAAAAAAAGAGGATAATTGATGTATATTTGGTTACTTTTGTCACTCCCACCTATTCTTTCCTTCAAACAGATGCGTGCATGAACACATTGACTCCCACTGAGCTGCAAACAGCTTGAGATGAAACTCATCAAACATGAGGAGTCCACTGCAGGAGGTTCAAGTCTCCTGGGACAGCTGAGGAGCAGCTCACCCTGAATCTGTCCTCCCAGGGGCTCTGCAGCAGCTGGATCATCTGGAGAGGAGCCCCCTGCTCCAGGATGACTGCCACCCTTCCTCTTTCCACTCCTCCTCCTCCTCCTCCTTGGACTCCTGCACAGTGACCCATGAGCTGCAGAGAGAGAAGTTTAAGATTGTCTTTCCACAACATGTCACACACACACACAACCGCTGGATTTGATTGGGTTTCTAAATTGGGGATGTGATGGTGGGAGCTCATTCCTGATGAAACATGGGGGACAGAGAGGAGAAGAGAGGCGCATTGTGCTGCTGGACGCAAAGGTCAGCGCAGGGTCAGAGGATTTAATTAAATTACAGAAGGCCCTGCAGAGGCAGCTCGCTGGGTGAGACAAAGGAAAATGTGTGGCACATGGAAACTCCAGCTAAACAACTTTTAGAGCTCATGACGTCATATGTGCAGCACAAACACTTGAAGTTTTCTTGTTTTGACCCGGACGCGTCACCTGGATGACGTTTGGATGGCGCAGCCTGTCCAGCAGGATCATCTCCCTCCTCAGTTTGGAAGACACCAGCTCCAGGCAGCCCGTCGGCTCCTGGAACTCCTCCAGGCACTTGTTCATGTCCACGCCCTGCTCGTTGACCAGCTTCAGGGCCACGGGGGGCTGACCCCCGGCCAGGTGCGCCCTCACCACCAGCTTGGTGTACCCGGAGCCGAGGACTTCCGCCGCGCGCATGTCCACCAGGGAGTCGCAGCCCATGTGGTCCCGGGAGCCGAGCGTGACGTCATTCCACAGACTGTGACCCCAAACCGAGTCTGGGTCGGACTGTTCCCGGTTTGGATCAGCAGGGAACAGCAGCGGGACCAGTTCCATGCGCCTCTGGTGGAGCTGGTGCAGCAGAGCCCGGCGCAGCACCTCCTCCTCCTGCTGCTCCTCACCTCCAGGAGCAGCGGACCCGTTGGGGAAAGTTCTGGTTCCGAGCTGCTGCTGCACGCTGGTGACCAGGAGGGACACCAGAATGGACAGAACCACGACAGCCAGGAGCGCGGCCGCGCGTAAAGAGGGGCCCATCCCGGGGGGGCCGCTGCGCTGCGGGGAACCGAGGCGCGCTCCTGGAGGAGAAGCTGTCTCTGCTCCTTCCACTCCCTCTGTCTCTCTCTTTCTGTCTCTCTCTCTGGAGGTGTGTCCTGTCTGCTCGTAACTTTACACCCAGCGGAGAGATAAACCGCAGGAGAGCTCGACCTCGTGTCGTCAGTCGTGTTGGACACAGCCGAGTTTACAAGAACAGCCATAAAAACGTTGCTCTTGGCGACACTTTTACTCCAATTCAGTACAAAATAACTAACCAAAACACGGACAGTTTACACACTCTGTCGTCATAAAGTTAATTCTACATTTTTTAGGCCTTCGTTAAAATATAAAAAGCCCTTAAATGTTTAAATGTATCTGTGTTTCAATGGGAGAGGGGATAAAAAAAAAAACGAACAATAAATCAATTATTGGCTCACGTCGCTTCCATGTTTGTCCACTAGATGGCAGCAAAGTGCCCTTTGTGCTTGAAGAAAGCTGAGATTTTTCTAATCATTTTAGGAGCAAAACAAAGAAAAATACAAAACACAACATCCAAAAGCAAAAAAAAAAACAAGTGCTTACACAACAAAACTTGAATGTCTATAAATGCTGGAACTGAATGGGTAAGCAGGACATAAGGAAGATGTGGGTAAAGATAATGTATGGATAACAGTTATCCATACATTACTGTATCTTTACCCACTTCTTCCTTATGTCCTGCTCAGGTGTGTTTTTGAAGACATGTTAAGTGCAATTTGAAATAAGAAATATAAAATATGATACAAATATATATTTGTGTTTTTTTCATTCCTATTCAAGACACTTTGATAAGAATGACTATATATTTAATATAGGCGGATACAGAGTACTGTATCTTTGTTTACAATTTTGGTTGGTGGTTTGCCTCATGATTTTTTCAATGAAAACACTGTGACTTATCTCAAAAAAGGTTGAAAAACACGGGATAACTAATGTTAGCAAATCTGTAATGGCTGAAATAAAAAAAGCAGGAGCTAAAAGCTTAAAGGTGCTATGTGTAACTTTCTGTAGAGTGCAGAACTTAGAAATATTTTCAACAGGCAAAGCATTCTGATCCCTCCCCCTCAGAGCCATATATGGCTCTGCCCCCAGTGGTCTGCTGAAATTCAAATTCAAGCTCTGTTTTTATTGGCTGATTCAAATTCAAGCTCTGTTTTTATTGGCTGGTTACAAACTCTGTTTTTATTGGCTGGTTAAGGACGGGTCACTCTGTGTTTTTAGTGTTTTTATAAATGCTGATAGAGAAGCAAGGGGACTATAGTTTTTTTCAGAGATTACTTTGTCTAACATCAGTCTGTCAGTAGATAGTGACAGAGTGAAGAAATATGTTAAAAATATATTGTTAGAAAAGTTACAGACTGCACTACAAAGTTACATAGTGCAGCTTTAAGGTAACAAAATCATATAAGCTAAAAATAAAACACTGTAGCTAAAAAAAACAACAACCCCCAAACAAATTCAGGTTTAGAAGACAAAAACTTGGTTTAAATGCATTTTTATGGTTTGTTGCTGAAATAAATGTTTATTTTTTTCTTTACGTTGTGTTCTTTGTCTTGCTGTTCTTGTGCTTGCTCAGTTGATTTATAGGTTTTCTGGGATTGTATTTACAATTAAACATCCAGACGAGTCCACAAATGATGTTTGTGTTCCCTTCCAGTCCTCCTCCTGTGTGTTTTTGTGCCACATGTCTGGAAGCAGCGCTGCAGCTCTAATGAAGCGTTTGCCTTCTCGTCACCATTCAGAGGCAAGAATCTGCCACAGGAAATTACCACGGCTGTCACCTCAGAGCCAGCCTCTCCTTCTGTGTCCAGTTTACAGTATGGAGCCTGTTGGGCTCTGGATGTGTGCATGTGGCAGACTGAGCAGCCAAACTCTGCGTTTGACGTCATTAAGGCCTCGGCCGTGTCAGCTGCCACACAAGCTGTTCCCCAAACTCCATGCCAACCACAAGCACAGCAGCTTTTTGTTCAGTTTTAAGTGTTGGATTTCACACGGAGACTCCCATGTGATCAGTTACAGCTGGGGGCGAATCAGTATCAGGTTAGAAATTAAAATCTCCACTCCCTGCCTCTGATTTAAGACTATAAAACATGACTTTGAGCACTTCCAATATGTTCTCACACCCTTTTTTAAAATAAAATTATCTCTGTCCTTCCAGTACATCATTTTACTTTTACCCCCTCAGAGGTGAGTAATCTGAGCTGGGAGCCATGATTCATATTTATAACAAGAACCAGAGCAGCGGTCGCTTCGTTAACAGGAAGGTCTGATGTGTCACAGTCTCTAATTTACTTGAAACCCAAAGTACAGTTTCCTTCTCTTTTATCTTTATTTTATGTTCTCTTTTTATTAAACACGTCCAAGGGAGGAACGACTGTGCAGAGCATGAATCTGAGCAACTGCACCAATTTCCAAATAAATCAGAAACTGCTGGAAAGACATCAAATAAAGCTGCTGCATCATTTGTTTCTTCATACTGATATTGTTTTTATTCAATGCTTGTGTATATATATATATAATAGTAATATATATATATAATATATATATATAATATATATATATAATATATATATATATATACATATAATATATATATATATACATACATATATAATATATATATATATATACAGGGAACCCCCGACCTACGACTCCATCGACCTACGGCGTCCCGGACCTACGAACGAGCTAAAGTAGAATAATGTCATCGACGTACGGCAGAAAATATGTGACCTACGAACGAACCAAGTTAAAATATATAATCGACCTACGGCAGACTGGATACACGACCTACGAACGAGCCCCATTACAGGTATATAATCGAGCTACGGCGAAACTGCGTCACAAAACGGCAATCGGCGAGGTGGGGGAGGGGATTGCCTTTGGCCTTGCCTGTTGGGCATGGGCATGACACTGCGCATGACAGTGGAAAAGTACCGCCAGAGAGGGGGGGGGCTGGGCTTCTGGCGGATGTACACAAAGCCGCAGTGCACCTGGCGGCGGAGGGATCCGTACAGGTAAAGCGGTAACTATTTAAAGGGCTGCGGCCATTTTGTGCCTCGTGGTTTTCCACGGTGATTGATGAGAGAAGAGAGTTACGAACATATAACAGCGAACGAAGCGAACGAAGAACACGACAAAAAAAAAACCTACGAAGAACGTACGAGCAGGTACAGTACATTTACAGTAAATTTATATCAGTTTTAGACTAAAGCCAACGTTAGCACACGTTAGCATTAATTTTAATTTGTGCTCCATAGGAGTTAGCACGTTAGCTAATTGTCGACACGACGACGACAATAAGTGTTTGTAAATAAAGTTCTGTGCATGTATATAGCCCAGTATGTCAGTGTCATGCTGTTAAATGTGGGCGCGGCGGTCCGTTAGCGGTATTTCCGCGACCTACGAACAGAATAGCGACCTACGAACGAGACGCTATTTTCACCCCCCACCTACGGCAGAATCGAGCTGCGAACGGTTCTTAGGTCCCAAACTCGTTCGTAGGTCGGGGGTTCCCTGTATATATATATATATATATATATATATATATATATATATATATATATATATATATATATATATATATATGTATATATGTGTGTGTATATACAGTATATATGTATATATATATATACATACAGTATATATAGACATCTATTCCTTTTTTCTCCACATTCACGCTCATGAAAAAGTAAAATAAATCGAATGGGGGGCATCATTGCTTTGTTATTATCAGTGTTAGCCACAAGTTATTTCAGTATCATTTTAAACAAGAGTCTGATTAAACATGAAGGCAACACAAACAACTGTCAACACCACACAAACATCTTTTACAGTTGTGATTTTTACTGGCCAAAAAGTAAATACTAGTTCAATATTTGCTTTTGTTTGAGCTCTGTTTCTACTCCTCGCTGAAACCTTTTCATTAATATTTCTTTGCAGCTGCTGGAAGTGCCACCGTGTTCTCATTTGGCCATTTTACAGTAGTTTCTGAAGCTTTTGTTATTTATCTTGCCAAAGAAAAAACAGAATCTTCTAGCTAATGGAGAATAAAATCACTAATGAAAAAAGTGATCTAATTCTGCAATGCTGGAGGGAAAATGATAATCTACCGTATTTAAAAAACAGGATTTGATCTTAGTCTCCTAAATGTTTTAAAACATTCTTCACAGGGGTTAGGGGTTATTCATGCAACCTTTATTTCTGCAGGTTAATCCCATTGAGCCTCGGGGACTCCTTTACAAAAACGACTTGATTTTTTTTAACAGAGTGATGACAACAGTGGATAACAACAACAGAAAAAGATAATCATAAAAGAGGCATACAAATGAGATTTTTTTTAAACAATTTACAATAAAATGGAAACCAAAAGAACAGTCCAAATGAAAAAGTAGCAAAAAAACCAGCTATAAGGTGTTGTAGAAAACTAAAAACAGGAACATGTCTACATTGGTTCTTGCCAGGAACTTAATAGATGTTTGTTTGTTTTTTTACTTTATTGCCTCAAATACCAAAACAAAGGCAATTACAAATTATGAAGAACAAAACAAAAAAGTGTTGAGATTGGGTTTAGGAAAGACTCATCAAAGCAAATATTAGAATCAGGCATCATACTGAGATTCATCAAATAAAATAGACAATCGTGACCATCTTGACAAGAAAATATCCATTTTCATTTGTAGTTGGGCAGTCAGACGCTCCATCACATAGACATGTTTCATTTTTTGCAGACATTGAGTAACAGGTGGTGGGCAGGGCTTAATCCAATTTAGGGTCTTTCTTGCCACTA